>JANBVN010000228.1:0-42792 GCA_030052785.1 Coniochaeta hoffmannii
CCCCCTCCCGCGCGGTCCCTCCCCACTCGTACGCATAACACCCATTACAAACCCCCTCCACCCAGCCCACGGCCAATCCGGCCTCTTCGCCGCCCGCGACCTGCGGCCCGGCGAGCTCATCGTCCCGTACCTCGGCGAGCTGCACCCGGGCTCGACAACCGATCCGACATCGGACTACGACCTCTGGCTGGACAGGGAGGCGAACGTGGCCGTCGACGCCGCCAGGACGGGCAACGAGGCGCGGTTCGTCAACGACTACCGGGGCGTGCCGGGAGCGGAGCGGGCCAACGCCGAGTTCAGGGACGTGTGGTGGGAGGACCTGGGGGAGAGGGGCATGGCGGTGTTTGTGCTGCCGGCTGGGAAGAGGGCTGTGGGACGGGCGAGGACGGTCGGGGTTGGGAAGGGGGACGAGATTCTCGTCAGTTATGGGAAAGGGTTCTGGGGGAGTAGGCAGCGAGCGGAGGAGGTGGGAGGGGAGGAGGGGGTAGAGCCGCAGCCTGATGGGAAGGGTGACCCTGGAGTATAGTTGAGGGTTCGGATGATGCGGAGAAATGCTGCTGGATATGGTCCCGAGGAGTGGCAGCAGAGACAACACACGCGTACCGGCGCTCGGCGCTACTCCCCTGACCCACCAAGGTGGACGGCTCTGGCATGCGTGCCAGTTATATACACTCTATCTTCTATATTAACATTATCAGGTAGGTCAAACTCCCTCGGCCGTAACCCAGTTTATGTGCTTGTTCCCTCCAGTCACTCCGACGCATCACTCACGTCGCTGACTCTCCAGAACATGCCGTCTATGATCTGTTCGGTGTGAGCCTCTTGCACCGTGGCAGATTCCATCTGCAAGGCACAAGCCATATCTCTCTTCGTTCCGGTGCCCTCTTCCTTCCGGAGCCCTCAGTTGATCCGGGACAACCCGTCCTTCAGACCCCACCGGTACACAGAACCCCCAGAAGACTGGCTCTCTGGCCTCTCTACACCGGCTGCGAACGCAAGCTGGCCGCGGTCCGTCAATTCGGTGGTAGGACCAGCTCTCATTGCGATGCCCGAGCCGCCCTTTCAGACATCGACGTCCACCTCTGGTTTTCGTGATGATCTGGCCCTCTCCCTTTCTCGACGGTGCCTGAGTCGTCGCAGGAATAGCGCACCGAAAATAATGACGAGGATCCCGGCCGCAACGGACCCTATCGTGATGCCCGTCGTTTGCCCGGAATACAGTCGCTTTGCAAGCGTGTGTTCGACCCTCCTGGCCAGAGCTGGCCCTGCCTCAAGAGCTCCTGCTAATGGTACGGACTGGTGCATGTCCTGCAGGGCTTCTTTGGCCAGTTCTGGGACTATCATTGCTGTGGAAAGTTTTAGCACTGGAGGTTGTCGAAGCGAGGTCCAGAGCAACACACTTACTGTCGTATGATAGCCAATGTGAGAGGGAACAGCTTTCAATCGACAGCGCCGCTTCACTGCACTAGGGCCAAAAGCGAAGGTCCGCTGTCAGCACTTCGAGTTGTTGTCCGGGAGAGTCGGAATACATGAAATTGAAGACCTAGACAGTGGGTAGCACGGATTATGTGTTTGCGCCAGCAGAGCAGGAATATCAAAGACTATGCCCAGCAACAAGGAGCGAGACAACGCACACGAAGCACCTCAGCCATGCTTTGTCCAAGCGGCATCTTCGAGAATACGGATTTCTTGGCACTGGTGGAGGACGTTGTTTATCTACCAGGTCCCATTGCGCTATATTTCGGCACCGGGATCAACCCCTGGCAGCAAAAACAGGGCAGAAAGGCACAAATCAGTGAGTTGCCAGTGGTTGTCGGTGGATACTGCTTGATCTCTACAGCAGTGGGATAGCCCACTATTTTCAACAACATCGTCATCCAAGATGTCCCAAGTGGGGAGGCGCGCACTCGCTAGCCAGGGGCACTTTATCTCGATGGAACGGTAGTATTGCAGGAGGTTTAGTGCGGCTGTCACGGCAGTAAACCAAGACGCTAGCATTTTACTCAACGATGAATCCTCCGCCTGCGTCGTCATCGTCGACCAGAAAACCGCCGGCGCCGTCCTCATCTTCGACGAAGTCGAGCTCCTCGGTGGCATCGCTAGCCGCGCCGTCTAGTTCTATGTCGTGTTCGTCGATGGCAGGACCCTTGCCTTTCTCTTCCCGCGTGAAGCCTCCAGCTTCAACTCCATCACCATCCTGATGCGTAACTATCTCGTCTACCTTCTCGCTCCTCTCGTTAGGATCAACATTAGCCCAAATCTGCTCCCTAATCCGTAGGCCGATAAGAAACTTCTTCCACCACCTCAGCGCTACCCTCACCTTCCTCTCCTTCTCTGCCTCGGCCTCCAAATCCTCCATACCGGCAATAACAGCCCAGACCGCCTCCTCAGCCTCGGCCGGCACCACCACCCCAGTCAACACCGCGGTGCCTTTCCTCCCACTAAACTTGAACCCCGTCAGCGCAGGCGCATAGTCCACCCCCAAGATAAACGCCGCATGCGCCGCCCTCTCATGCCGCACATGTGCCCCTCCCGGCGGCACCAGGCTCGGCACGTAGACATCCACATTGCCAAACTTGTTCTTCGGCACCCGGCCGTCCCGCACAGGCTCGGGCACATACAGCTCCGTCTGCTCGTACATGTAGATCGGCGTCCCGTCTACCGCCAGCTCCTCGCCGAACAAGCCCACCTTGTCCGGGTCCAGGTCCCCTGCCTCCTCCTCTTCCCTCTCAGAATCCTCGTCGTCCCACATCCCCCTCCTAGCCTTCTTCTTCTTGGGCAGCACCTTGACCGGCTCCTCGCCCGGCAGCACCACCCTCCCCAGGCGGTACCATCTCTCCCTGGTCCGCGCGATCCGCACATCCTTGCGGCGGTAGATCCGCTCCAGCGGGCCCTTACTCCCCGCGCCCACCGTACCCGCCGGCTGCGCCCCGGGCACGAGGACCTCGTGTCGCCGCAGATGCCGTTCTAGCGCGTACACGGGATGGTCCTTGAAGTCGCCTACGTTCCGCGGCATCGGCTCCCTCGCCTCCGCGGCCGCGAGCTCGTTGTCCTCGATCTGGTCCAGGTCCGACGGGAATGCCTTGGCGAACCGCCTCATTGTGCGGCGCCACCACCTCTCCCCCGGCGACCTTGCCGCCGTAGTAGTGACGTTGCTGTCGGTCGGCGGGCTCAGCCCGTCGACGCGCATCTTGCGCGTTTTGGAGTTGTACGCCTTGGCGTACCGGCGCGTGACATCCTTGGCGCTGCCGTCGTCCTCGAAGCCGATGGCGTAGGTGAGACAGTTCTCGCGGTCCGAGGCCGGCGGCTCGAGGGCCTTGGGCTTCCACTGCGTCGAGGTCACGAGGGGGTCGACGGGCTGCCATTTCTGGAGGGCCACGTCGAGCACTTCGACCCAGTAGACTGGGAAGGGAGACTCGCCTTTTATGCGTTTTGTGGTGGCCGCGGTGACGACCGTTGTGGAGGACGGGCTGTAGGACATGGAGGGGACGTTGTAGGCGGCCGCGTGTGGATGGCCTAGTCGGCGCCTGGGCGAGGGTGTACTGCTCGTGTCCGGGGATGTTGTGTATTGCTCGTAAACTGCCCTGGCGGCCCTCAAGCGCTCCGCCGCGGACGGTTTGGCCGGTGTCTGCGCCTTTCTCTGTCGAGGCATGGTCGGAGCACTTGCTACGCAGGCCAGGGGTTGGAGAGAGCAGACGAGTCTCGTCCTGACGCCGGTACTGCGTAGAAGCGCGCAGAACAACTGTGCACCAACGTCGCGCGACCCTTTCAGAGTCTTTGCTGCCTCGAGAAAATCGCTCTTCTCCAGCGTCGACTCGATGTCGTCCGGCAGCTCATAGACCTGTAGTTGCGACTCGTCTTCAACCCAGAGAGCCCTGCGCAATCCGCGTTCCGTGATGGTGTAATTCATCTTGAACATGGTCGCAACCTCCTGCAAGCCCTTCTTGAGAGTCTCGGTTCTCTGGAACTGGGACACATTGCTCGGCGGATTCAAAAACTTTACCATCTTCGCCGTGAGCAGGGGACGCAGAGCTGCCTGCACTTCGGGGTCGGTGCACCACCGGTTGCGCATGGAAACGTGGCACAGAAGGCAGAGGACGTGCACTTTGTGCACGTGGATTCGACGCTCTTTTTCTTCCTTGGTCGCCGGTTTCCGTCTGTCTATTACCCTTTTTGCCGAAGCCATGGCTTCTTGCTGCAGGGTAAGGTCGAGGCTTAGATCTTGGGGTGCGTCGCCAGCGGGACCGGGGCCAGCCAGGTCCAAGGCGCCAAAGTCGACATCCTCAAACTGCACCCCTTCCTCATCATCATCCTCATCATCATCCTCCTCATCTTCAGAGTCCCGTAGCACGGTCTGAACAGTAGGCGCCGGTGGAGGAACATCCTCAAATTCGATGTCCTCGTCCTCTTCCTCGTCGTCCTGGGCCGCGGACGGTTGTGACTCCTTGTCCGCCACCTCTTGTAGAGCAATAATTCCAGCCCGTTCACCAGGCCGTCTCCTTTTCAACGGCCGTTTCGGTGAGCCGCTTGTGGCGTGTCCGGATGTGCTTGCGCCAGCCTCAGCCAGCATCTGGCGGTAAACTTCCGGGACGACGTCATTGCTCTTCGACGCGGAACCTCGAAGTCTGGAGCTCACCCGACGACCGCCGCTATCATTTGGCGCAGGACGTTTCTTACCTGCCATTTTCTGGCATCAAGTCCTCATGCTGAAATCACAGTACAATTGATGCGCCTATTAACTGAGGCGAGGAAGTGGGCATCTTATACCAGATTCGCCATCCGAGACCCAGTTCCTGCGGTGTCGCGAAAGCACGTGCGCGCTTTAGCCATTGACAGGTGAATGACTAATCGGCTCTTGGCGTTCCTTGAGGAGCCTCACGTTGAACGGAAAAGGGCGAAGCTGGAATCTAAAGCAATTGGTACAAGTTATATTCCTCTAATTTCGAAACCATGGGGTATCAATGCCGCTAACGCCGTCCAGAATGCAAGCCGTGAAACAAGAAACTGCCGTCAGTCATCAGAGTCATAGTTTACCAGCCCTGGCGCTGGAGAAGCGCTCGGCGAAGCTGTGAAGTCGGCCCCTTCATTAACCGCGATGGGCGGTCCGGGGCCAGTTTCTGCCGGTCGTTTCCTCTTCAGCCCAGGTAAAAGTGGTGTCGTCGACCTCGGCGAGCTGGACACCCCGAAGCCCAGAAACGGGTCTCTCACCGCCCTTGTGTTGCCGACAATCTCGCTGACCAGGTGCTCCCGCCTCTTCGTAGCCACCATCTCCGACTTGAGCTGCCTCTTCGGCCTGCCCTTCTTCTCCTTGCCACTCTTCTTCGGCTCGCTCGGGCCATCTGTAGTCTTCCGCGAGTCCCCGAACAATGGCTTCACCAGCGCCCTGTCAACGTTATCCTCGCCTTCACCCTCGCCCCCAAAATCAACCAATTCCGCCCTCACCCTATCTGCCTCCACCTCAGGTACAAGCTCAAACTCCTCCCCCAGCCCCAACCTCTCCTTGACCTCCCCACTCCTTTTCGCCTCCCCCTCCCTCTCCTTCCTCCCAACCCTAAACGCCGCCCTCAGCCTCCTATTCCTCTCGTACGGATCCTCCCAAACCCTCTGCCCCTCCTCCAGCTCCTCAATCCTCACCTTCCCCCTCTCCGCCACCTCCCTATCCTCAATCGTCTTCTCCAGATTCCTAAACGCCACCTCCCTCATATCCCTCCTCTCCCCCTCCGTCAGTATCTCCCCGCCTTCCCTATCCCCCTTCACCAAACTCTCCTCATCGGCCCCCAAATCCCTCTTCCTTCCCCCGCCAACAACCACATACGCCGTATTCTTCGGGTCCGTCCGTATCTCGATCTCCCCGCCGCACGCGGGGTGCCTCATCCGAAAGCTGAAAATCGGGCTCGAGTAGTACCGCCCCACCCGCGTCTTGGTCGCGTTGAACCGCACGCCCTGGCCGATGATCGTGGGCTTGGGGCACGTCGAGCACCACACCGCGAAGGGCATCTCGAACCGCACCACCTGCGACCCGTCGGCGGCGCGGGTGGTGCCGGGCGGGCGTTTCTTGTGTAGTGCGTTGCCGGATACGAGGCCTTCTTGGTCGGGCGGGACGTACCGCCCCATGTTGAAACCTTGCATTTCGGCGGTGGTTGGGGGAGGATCGGGATGTAGCAGAGGAAATGTAGGTAAGTAGGTGGTGGGTTGTAATAGATCAGGGGAGGGGGGGCGCTCGTTGCTGCGATGTGGCGGATGTGCCGTGTGCTATACAGCCGGGAGATGACTTCGTGCGGTTGTCGGCTGCTTCTCAAGGCGTCGTGCGGCCATGGGCAGTCTTCATGGCGAGAGGAGGTGTGCTGGTTCGCAAGATGGAATTGTTTGGCGGAAGGTGAGGATGAAAGCTAAAGTTGGCTTATCGGTTAAACAAACTGTTATGTAACTAACCCTAACCCGTACGTAGTAACGACTCATCTCTCCACTCCAGGCAAGCTCCGCTCATCCACCCATGGTTCCAAAGGACCCCTTGCGGAATGCCATGGTGTCTATGGGCAGCTTCTCATTCACAGATAATCTATCTTTTCCTCTAAGTAGGCGTGTCCCTTGTCGGGGTATCAGTGTACGGGTCAAACCCAACCCTCGTCTTCGTCTCGGTGCGGACCTTCCACCGCTGCTGCCCCTTCATCCCGGTGGTCGACGTCTCCTCCAGGAAGAACGTGAGGATGTAATCCGGAATCGCGAGGTGGGAAGTCTGCTGGAACTGCTGCAGACTGGTGAGCCGGATCAACATCTCCAAGAGCGACAGCGACGACGTGACGGCTCCGAAAGGCGACCGCGCCACAAAGGAGTCGGGGCTGTCTGCGACGGCCGTCACGGCCTCGTGGATGCCGCCGACTTGATGCTTGGAGATCTGAGGTGCAGAAGGCGGGGGCGATCGGATGCTGATGTTTCGAATCTGCTCGAGGATGTTGTTGTCGACGGAGGATGACCTCCCATGCCTAAGCCTCGCCCTCGGGGCAGGGAGATGTGCGTTTGATGCGTCGTCATCTTCTGGGCTTGCGGATCGCTGGTTTTCCATGTCATCCTCGTCGTCAGAATCTTCATCCTTATCCTCGACAAATACCTCCAAAGCGAGCCACTCTTGATCCAGCTGCTGCGGAAACGCCCAGTTTCGCTTGTCCGCAGTACCCTTCACCTCCTGTGGAGAGTGCAACATCTCATTCTCCTCGAACAGCTGCCGATCGATGTCCGACTGGTCGTCTTCCTCACTGTCACTCGCTTCCGAGTCGACGGTCTCCTCCACATGACCGTTGACAGGCTCCGCTTCCCTCACCTTCCGCGCCTGACTCGTTGGCGCGGCCTTGACATCCCTCTTCAACAGCAGCACCGGGTTATTCCCTGTCGAGCTCCCGATATTCAGCAAATTCCCAGTATTAGTGTAGAAGATCTTGGATATCTCGCTGACGGGTAGAGATTCGCGGATGCCGGCCATGGGGATGGTATCGAACGGCTGATGTTGCTGCCCATCTTCGTCGTGTAACCGTCCGTCATCTAGATCCTCGACGATCTCCAAGTGGTAGGAGTATCTGTTTGGCTTGGTGAACAGTATCTGCGCGGCTTCTGGTAATGAGCTGACTGTTGGGCCAGGGCAGTATCCCTTCTTAGAGTCGAAAGCCCAGCCCGGCGGCGTGCGACAGAGGCGGAAGCGAGCCTTGTGCATAACCTCCTGCCATATGGGTTTCCGCTCTCCCTCGCCCAGACCGTAGCGCTTCGGCTTCTCCGCGTACTTGCCCTCGCCGTGGGGAGTCTTGGGCGTACCTGGATGCTCGCTAGAGTCCAAGTTCCCGTTGGTTGCTGCATATGGAGAGCTGTGCCCTAGGAATAGCATGTACAGTGACAGCGAGAATGACGGACCTATCTGGACGGGTCTGGTGGGATCACCGGCAAATTGACAGTCACCCAGGTTGAGGAAGGCACTAGCTTGCACCAACCGCGAGGGCGAAATGCCTGGCGGCATCGAGCTGGACAGCGTCTCTCCGGATCCTGTGATGGCCAGCTGGATGAACTGGATATCCCGGTCGACCCGGGCGAGAAGGCTCTTGATATCGCTGATGATGCTCTTCAATTCGGCGTGTTGCTTCTCTACCACGCTGGTACTACGCGCACCTGGCTGGCTGCTAGTTGCTTCCTCCGTAGCAGCTGCTGCCTCGAGTCGTTTGCCCAGGGCTGCAATATCTCGCTGCAGAGACTTGACCAAGGGGACAGCGGGTTCGAGGAAGGCATTGCCACGACCGGCTCTGTATCAGATATTAGCTGGTTTCCCTTATGCAAGAGGTATGGTCAGAAGCGAGCGCACTTGAACTCGATCAGATCGATGGCAGGAGACAATATCTATACAGGGAACCGTTAGTGATATGTTCGGCCAAGTCAATTCCCATGACGCCGTACCTTGATTTTACTGCTGAGCAAATTCTTCAGTCTCTTCAGCTCGACACGGTCGCCCTTGTCATCAACGGCTTTCAACAAACGCGAGCACTGCTTGGTGGTGTACTGGGCAGTATAGGCGATGCCGTTTTTGACAGCGAGGCGTCCCGCGCAGTTGACGGCGTACATGCCGATACTCATCAAGAGTGCGTCCATGATGTGTCCGCAACTTCCATGACGCTGACAGATTCATTTACACCTGTTGGACGGTTGGCCTTTCAAGTCTGGCCCTTTTAAGCGGGCATCCGTTTGAAGTGATTTGAGGGTTGGCGAAGTGAAGCGAGGGTTGTCGATTGTCGCTTATCCACACTGTAGACCTAGGCACTTCCGCATATTCTCCGCCAGCCCACCGATGGCACGTAGACAACCTGCTGGGAACAAGAACTAGACCTAGTCTTCTGTCTAATTGTTGGAACAACAGTCACGTTGTGGAATGGTTACTTGGCTGATTGTACTGGAAATTCAAGGATAGCAACCATTAGAGCTAACAACCCGGCAACGCGACCGCTCCTCATGACGATTCGGTACACGCCAGTCAAACAGATGTCGACCTCCGATCTCTAATGCGAATACCAGTCATGATCGAGCATTAAATTCAACGGAACGCTATGTTAAGAAAGAATAGGCCTGCAACCACCCAGACGACGAGACAATGTACAAGCATTAGTCATTCAGGCGTAGGATCTCTTCGCAAACAGCCGCTAGCTAAGCACCTCCCTGAGAACCGCCACTCAATCGTGGGCCATGACTAGACCGCGGGCAAACCCTCTTGTCCTAATAGGCAGTGGTCCGGCAATAGTCGCTAGGTGCACTGGGCCCGTCGTTAGCAGGGCCAGGCCCCCCTGGAGGCACATAAGCCTTATACTGCGGCTGCTGGGGCGGCTGTTGTCCAGCGTCGGGACGACCAGCTTGCTGGATTGGCTGGGAAGGATAGCCGCCCATGCGACTCGGCAGCGTCTGCCTAGCATCATACGCTGGGCCTGCCGGTTGCAGCGGAGGCGGCGTCATAACGTTGTCTGGACGAGCTTGAGGCACGGGTGGTGGTGGCGCCTGCCCTGTTGGTGCCGGTGGGTGAGGGGCGTTGTTCCCAGTACCCTCGTACGGACCACCGTACGTCTGAGATGGTTGCTGCTGGTATGCCGTATATGGCTGGTACGTTTGTCGTTGATCAGGAGACGGGGCAGAGGGAGCGGGAGCAGAGGGTGCCTGGGCGTTAGGAGGCCCGCCTATGGTGGGACTGGCATGGCCGTAAGCGTCGTCCGGAGAGTATACAGATGAGGAGTACGTTGCTGCAGAGTTGGGATTGTGAGGTGCGATGGGAGAATCGTACACCGAAGTCGACAGCTCTTGTGGTGCCCCGCCATATGTGCTTTGGGGACGCGCAGCGTACTGATTGCCTGTGTTCACGGGAGGGGGTGAGGCGGTCTGGATGGGCGCTGGCTGGCTCCCTGCAGACGGGTGGCGCTGACCCTGAGCCTGCACTGGCGGTCTTCCTGTTGGCGGCACCTCGGCACCCGCCATGTAAAACGGAGCATTATTCGCATTTGGTCTCTGGAGATTGGGAGATGGCGATGTTGGATATTGAGGTTGTTCTATTTACATCAGCCTTTCACAATCCCATCACGCAAGAAGGTCATTGTCTCGAGGCAAGCCTTATTGCATACCTTGGGGAGCCGGGGTGTAGAAGCGTTGGGGATCCTGCTGCGGGGGCCCTTGCGGCGGATAACCTGGCCCAGGTGCTGGGTAGCCCTGAGGCACCTGCGGCCTCATGGCATACTGGTGGTAGCTGGGGCCGGGTGGGTGTGACATGGATGACTCTAGGAGAGCCTCGTAGTCTCTTCTCGCCTTGATGAACTTCTCGTTCAGTTGCGTGAAGTCGTCTGCAAACGATGTCAGTAATCCTGCACCATTTCCACTCTTCCAGAAGCTGCTGCTGTGGCCACACCTTTCTTCTGCGAGTACTTCTCAATCAGCTTGATCAGCTTTGGTCGGATGGCGAGTGTCTGATGGTAGAGTTTCTGCTCTCGAGTTAGGCAGTTGTCACAATCACCTCCGTGACTGCTCTCGAGTAGCTTACCGAGATCTCCTCGTTGTCCTCTTCCCTGGGAGCCGTGTTACTCGTGCTCAACAAGGTCAACAGTTTCTCCACGTTCTTGATCTCTGCAAAGACCTCGGCTTCCATCTGCGCCTCTCGTTGCAGCTCGTCAGGGGTGGGGTCGGTGAGCTTCTCCACGTAGTTCAGCGGGAAAATGCCCGTCTTTCCCTTGAGCGATCCGCGCCACCAGTCCTTGTACACGCTTTCCAAGACGGCTATGACGTCGCCCTTCTTGAACTCCAACTCGCCGGGCTCCGACGGCACGAAGTCGTAGAGGGCACGCACGCGGGAGACCGTAGCAGCGGTTGTACCCGACGACATGGGCTGCAGAGGTGCAGCAGCTTGTGCCGCCGCAGACCCTGCACCACTGCCGGCTCCGGCTCCGGATGAAGGTCCGGGCTCGGATGCTTTCCGCTTCCGTTCCTCCTCCTGCAACGAGAGCTTCAGAGCCATTTGCAGCTCCTCTTCCTCCTTCTGGCGGTCGATATCCGTCAGACTGTTCTTCTGCGGGGCGCTCGGGGGTTGCAATGTCGGGTTCGTTTGCTTGAGACGGTAGTAGGCGTCGTACATGATGCCAAGGTCCGGATCCGACTTGAACATGTCTGTCCAGTCCTTCATCCGTTCGAGGATCTTTGGCTTGACCTCTCTGTGCGTGTTGCGATCATTGGCAAGCTTGAGGAGCGCCTCGGTAAAGGCGCGACTGGACAGTTCGCGGTGCATGGGCTTGCCGCAGTTCTGGGAGAGCGCGTTCGCCAGTTCTAGAGTGTAGAGCTGCACATTGGCGTTGCGGTGGGCGAGTCGCTTGATGAGGCTCTGTACGGCTTCTTTCGGGCCATTGGGGTCGCCGGAGACGCGGTCGCAGACCTCCATGATGGCACCCCAATCCTCCGACGTGAGGTTCTCGTCGGTGGCCTTGGCTAGACGGAGATAAAACGTCAGTTCCGTTACTTGCTTCAACTGTGAAAGTCGGATGCATACCAACTGCCTCATCGTAAGGCCCTGGAGCCGCGGCTCGAAACATGGTGGGATGCGATACGGCTTGACGGCTACTAGGAGGCGGAGAGGCTGGCGGAGTGTCTGGATAGATGTCCGGTGTTTAGAAACTCTTGGTGGGAGTAAATGACTTGAGTTCAAGTCGCTAGATCTATGTGAATGTCCCGCAAGGTATTCAAAACTCTTGTACTTAGTTGGAGCAAAAGGAACCCGACGTGGTGTTGGGACCGTTGAGTGGAAAAGTACGAGTTGTAGCCTAGTGGTGCTGCCGACCTGGAGTCGCAGACACTCCGTCATCTGCCCCAAGGAAGCTACAAGAGGACCCACACGAAGCACGGCCAGCTGAGGTGCGCCGAATGGAACCAACCCGACCTTGCGGGGCATACGAGCGGTACAAGACATAACGAGGTACCTTCACACCACGAACACCAGAACTGGAAGTCGATACCTTTATGCTCTGAAGATCACACCACTACAATTTGTAAGTGACAGAAAGTATCCTGCTCTCAGATGCTCTCCAACTGCAGTTTAAGAGACTTATCCTAATGGTTTTGGTAAATTAGGCACCTATCTTGTTTTAGGTTGCAGGTACAGGTACAGGCACCTTACTGTACATCGACCGGGAGTTTTACTTGGTCATGCTCAACCATCTATTGCGTGGACAGCTTGCGCAAGCCACAGAAGGCTGATTCCTGTCCGTCGCTGCATTATTGGCTTATGGAAGCAATAAAGAAACATGATCAGGTTTTGTGCCCAGGGATAAAATGAAATCCGATCTCCTTCTCTTCTGCAGTATCTTGGCGAGGGACTTCAGACGGCCCGGGCATGAAGTGTAAGTGCTCCCAAAAGGGTAGGCGGTATGTGGCGTCAGTATAGACTCGGAAAAAAATGTTGGAACTTTCTTCGAAGTGTCACCCCTCCAAAATATTTCACCGCTCTCGTGGCCATCTTTGTCCTTGCGCTCCATGAACCTGCCTTAAGAAACACTCATGTCCGCGCCTTCTTGGCTCTTTAGAAACAACTTCCCGTCGGACCCCAAGGTATCTACGACTTCTACCGAACCGCAGTCCAATTCGGCAACAATGGCGAAGGCGGAGAAGAAGAGCAGCTCCAAAGCCATCGCAAAGGACAAGAAGGCGTCCAAGGCCTCGAAGGGCGCCTCGGCCCCAGCGACCGCACCTCCAGCCCAATTGATGGACCTCGTCGAGAAGTTCCTAGCCGAGAACAACTTCTCCGACGCCGCCCGCGCATTCAAGAAGCAGCGCGCTGAGAAGGGTCTGCCAAAGTCTGAGGGCAAGGTCCACCGCTCTCTGGTCGGCGTCTTCCAGGAGTGGGAGACTTCCCTCAACAAGCCGGAGGGAGAAACCCAGAAACTCAAAACCGAGAAGGTCACGACCGTCAGCAGTAGCAGCGACAGCGATAGCGACGACGTCGACATGAAGGACGCCCCCGAGGCCAACGACTCTTCGAGCCCCAAGTCCAGCAGCAGCAGCAGCAGCAGCAGCGAGAGCTCCAGCGACAGTGACAGCTCTAGTGACAGCGAGGAAGAGCAGGATGCCCGCGAGGCTGCCGCTAGGACACAAATTGCGCAAGCCGCGGCTCAAGTCGCCGCACAGCCCAAGTCGACCACGCAGAAACGCAAGGCCGAGTCTGACAGCGAGTCGTCTTCATCTTCATCTTCATCCGACTCATCCGACTCGAGCGATGAGTCTAGCTCTGAGGATGAGAAGCCCCAGGCCAAGAAACAAAAGGTGGTCGAGAGCTCTGCTGAGTCCAGCTCTGAGTCATCTTCGGAAGAGTCCTCTTCTGAGGAGTCCTCGAGCGAGGAGGAATCATCTTCTGAGGAGGAGTCTTCTTCTGATGAGGAGTCATCTTCAGACGACGAGTCGTCCTCGGACGAGTCCTCCTCTGACTCGGAAGTCGAAGCAGCCAAACAAGTACCGCTACCCGATAGCGGCTCCTCCAGCGACAGCGACAGCGACTCCTCCTCTTCCTCGTCCGGCTCCTCCTCCTCAGACTCGGAGTCCGACTCGGCCAAACAAGTGAAGAAGGAGGCCAAGGAGGCCAAGAAGAAGGAAAAGAAGGAGTCTTCCGGATCCGAGACGTCCGTCACGGTTGGCAAGGACTCACCCCAGGTCTTCCCGGTGTCTACCTTCGCTCCGCTGCCTCCCGACCCGACCATCAAGGCCAACAACCGCGGTAAGAAGAACGGCGACGGGAGGCGGGAGCCGCCCAAGCCCTTTTCCCGCATCAAGGAAGACGTCGTCGTGGACCCAAGACTAGCCTCCAACGCGTTTGCCGGCCACGAGTGGGGACAGAAGGCGCACGAGGACCTGATCGTCACACGCGGAAAGGGGTTCACCAAGGAGAAGAACAAGAAGAAGAAGGGCAGCTACAAGGGAGGACGCATCGATACCTTTGCTCGGGGCGGCATCAAGTTCGAAGATTAGAGCCAGCGAATAGCGCATCTTGAGCGTGGAGTCGGGGGGTTTGGCGACTGTTGGTGTCGTGCACTCGCGTGAGGCGGTGCAACTATTTCCATGTTGGCGTTCTAAAATATTCCCCATGTGTGGACAGGCGTTTGGCCGTTTGGTGGTGTTGAGCCGTGGTCAGAGTTTCTTGTTCCATGAGGCTATAGAGGTTCTAGACTAGGCATATGACTGTCATAGAAGACTTAGACCAGTCACTTTGAGGCCATTGCCAAACTGTTTCTCCTACCTTCATTTGCTGTCTACCAGTTTTTCTCAGCAAGCTGTATCCAGATGTATTGTTTGAACTCGGTTTCCCGTCGACAACTCAGCTCTCTTTCGGTTGGCGATGTCCACACACCAATGGGCTTGCCAGTCACCTGCAGCAATAGGGGCATCGAATCATCAGCATAGCACCTCCTTGTTCTCTGATGTCTTATGAATTATACAGTTCCAGCCTAGGTAGCACCTTGCTGTAGTGGAAACAGTGATGTGAAAGCCTGCGTTCAAGTAGCAGAACCGCAGTATGGATGCACATAAGGTAGCCTTCCAGGTTCCCAGGCACTCACCACCGTCCCTGGTCTCCAGTCATATCGAGATGACAGTGGGACAGACTCTGGCAAGACTGAGGAGAAGCCACAACGTGGCGATCGGTCCTACCGAAAGACAGGCTCGGCTACATGGAGGGTTACCCGTTGGCAATGTTTGCCTGTATCCAGCTCAAAGGGTATTCTTGCCATCTTCAATGTGACATGTCATATCCTCCTGGGATATTGGGACCGAGCATGGAGAGTTACACAGGTACTCGATGTTGTCCAGTATACGTGGCTGTAGGCTCTAAAGCCTTGGAAGCCGACAGCTCCCATCCTGTCCATCGGAAAGAGCCTGTCAAAGATGCCAATCGGAAGCAAGGACTGGCAAGTTGAGAAATGATTGCTGAATGGAAAGCCTGAACCAGGGGATGCTTGGCAACCGGATTGCTGGGAGGCCCACCGCCAAAGAAAGTGAACGGTGAACACGCGGCTGCAGCCTGCAGGCCGTGATTCGGCCGCCATGCATCTGCCTTGCTGTCACCGTGTAACACTACCTGACCGTCCAACGCAAGAAGGAAGTCGTCTGTCTCTTGCTTCTTGTCCACAGTGTTCAAGGAAGGCTGCCCACAAACGCTTGTCCTTGTCTCACTCGTTAGCTGCCGGCCACATCCGCAGCTCAGACCCGCCCTAGCCCAGCCACCGTCAGGGATATCCCCCTTGTCCTAGCTATCACAGTATGCTAGAATCCATTCCGGGGAAAGACCTGCTGCTTGCTGGATGCTCCTTGCAATGGACGTCGGCTGGGTGCCATACAAATTGGATCTCTCCCCGTTCTTCACCGCTTGGATTAAGATCCGTTTGCTTTTGCTTATCCTTCTTGTTATCCCTGTCATATTGTGGCCAGAAGCAATCCGCTCCGTGGGGGAATTAGCAATGTGAACGAAAGGTACAAGCTGCGTGTGAACCACGATTGTTTCTGCTTGCTTTAAGACTGCTTGGGGCAGGACAAGGAACACTAGGAAAAAGGCACGCATCACAAGTCACATTGTGATTACCCAACAAACAGACAAGATAGAGGAGGTTCTTGGTGCTGGGGACCCTTTCAGTCCCGCGTGTCTTCTGCATGAGGTTGATGCTCCTTCAGCAAGGCTGTTCGTTGGTATATAACTCCATCTCTCGTCTTCCTGGTCGACAGCTTCTTACCCAAGATACATCCTCTCAATATCTTCACCCATCACCAGCGGTTACGGGCGAGTAAGCATCTCATCCCAAATCTCGTTATTGCCATACCTTATCAACATCACTTCGACTGTTTTGCCAGTACATTTACCCCTCTTTGGGACCTCAACGTACTTCTTTAAGCCGTCCGAGATATGGCTGATCGAGGCAGAGGTGGCCGTGGCGGACGCGGTGGCGGCGGAGGCCGCGGCGGCTCCCAAGGCCAAGGCGGCGGCTCCTTTACGGGAGGGGGTGGCGGTCGTGGCGGCCAAGGCGGCGGAGGCTACGGAGGCGGAGGGAGAGGCGCAGGTGCGTATCGAGGCGACGCCGGCGGAGGCTATGGAGGCGGAGGGAGAGGTGGAGGGAGAGGCGGAGGTGCATATCGAGGCGACAGCGGCGGAGGCTATGGAGGCGGAGGGAGAGGTGGAGGGGCATATCGAGGCGGCGATCGCGGTGGAGGAGGCCGCGGAGGGGGAGGCTATCGCGGAGGTGGTCGAGGTGGATATGATTCCGGACCAGCGGTCTTCGGGTGAGTACCATCTTACCGTAAACACATCTCGCACAAGGTGTGTATGAGCACTGAAATCCCCACAGGCTGGGTACAGCAATCCCGCAGCCAGAGCCCCAGGTCACGGCTCAGGAGAATTCCTCCTTCACGAGCAAGTCCGGGACATCTGTCGCTCAGTTGACCCAAGGTCTGAGCGGCCTCTCGGTCAACTCAGCCGACGTCTTTCCCGTCCGTCCTGCTTTTGGCCATGCCGGGCAAGATGTTGTCTTATGGGCTAACTACTTCAAGCTGGAGGCCAAGCCTCTGTCACTCTATAAATACGGCCTGACAGTTACCCATCAGCCCTTCGCAACGGACGCGAAGCCCAAGGATACAACGTCCAAGGAAGCACGGCCCCCCAAGGAGGCCAAGGGTGCCAAACTGCACCGGATCATCACCGATGCCCTCCGCCAACTGCCCGACGCGAGGACAGCAACTGAGTTCAAAAGCCAGGTAATCTCCTCGAAGGAGTTGAAGCTTCCTGCCTCAAACGCTCTACAGGTCGCCTATACCGAAGCTGGTCGGCATCGTGCGGAGACTTGGAATGTAGCCTTCGGCAAGCCGATTCCAATACGGCTCGACGAGCTGATTGCATACCTCAGCTCGATGAAAGATGCGTCTGGCGACGCCCACTTTCCCAAGTTCCCAGACGAGCTCGATGCGCTGAACGTCATCATGGGCCATGTTCCCAGAGCGGACACGAGCGTTACTGCCGTAGGGCGCGGACGCATGTTCGCGACAGACAACAGAAAGGACGAGGGTAACATGCCCACGGGCAGCATGCTCTCTATCCTGCGTGGATATTTCCAGAGCGTCCGCCCGGCCACTGGGAGGCTCCTGCTCAACGTCAATGTCACGCACGGGGTCTTTCGCAGGGACCTCAGGCTTAACGACCTGCTTGCGCTCAAGGGCATCAATACGATGGGTAGGTTTCAGAATACAACCGCCGCCTCGCCTGATAGCGAGAGATTCGCCTCGATTGCCAGGACTGTGGACAGAAGCCTCAACCGTGCCAAGATTCTCATCAGAATGCCCTCAAAGGAAACAACTCCCATACAGCGTTTCATGTCAGGGTTCGCTAAAACAGGCGATGGCGGTACCGAACCAAACCGGCCCAGAATCCGGTTCAACGGGACGGGTTTCGGAAGCGCATACACGACGAGCTTCTTCTTGAGGAAACCGGCTGCTGGCTCGAGGTCCACCATCATCCAGGGGTTGAAATACGATGATTACGTCACTGTCGCAACGTACTACCTCAAGAAGTACAACATAGAGGCTGATCGTGACCTCCCGCTTGTCAACGTCGGTACCAGAGATCGTCCGGAGTACATGCTGGCTGAGCTATGCCAGCTTATGAGTGGCCAACCCATCAAAGCCCGGCTGAGCCCCTCTGAGCAAGATGAAATGATCAAGTTCGCCTGCCGCAAACCGGCGCAGAACGCATTTTCCATCACGACCAAGGCCCGTGAGCTCCTACGCCTTGACGACAACCATCTGCTCACATCTTTCGGTTTGTCGGTCACTAAAGACCTTGTCACGGTAAAAGGACGCGAGCTCAAACCGCCCGTCGTCGTCTACAAGGGTGGATCATCACCCAAGTCGGTAGATAACGGCGGATGGCTCATGAAAAACGACGCCGGCGGACTGAGGGTTTTCCAAGCAGGGAGTCGAATTCAGAAATGGACATACATCTACGATGCACGACTGGACCGACCGACGGCAGAGACAGTCAGGAAGCTCGTGCTCGCATTCGCGGTGCAATGCAATAATACGGGTCTGGAGATCGCTGCAGCGCCCACCGGCAACGGAAAGGCGATCTCGTTTGGCACATACAGGACAGCCATTCCGGCTGCCTTCAGAGAACTCAGGGGCGCACAGTTCGTACTCGTTGTCCTGCCGCACAAGGACACGGCTGTGTACAACCTCGTCAAGAAGGTTGCAGACGTGGACGAGGGCATCACCACGGTGTGCGTGGTACAGTCGAAGCTGATGCAGGAGGTAGGTAGGACCGGCTATTTTACCAACGTTGCCATCAAGCTCAATCTGAAGACTGGTGGCGTCAACCAGTCGCTCAGAACAGTGCACTCCCTCATCGAAGGGGGAACGACGATGGTGGTTGGCTACGACGTCACCCACCCCACGAACATGGTCATTCGAAGAGACAAGAACACCGGGAAGGAGATTCGCCCACCTAGCCTGGTAGGACTCGTGGCCAGCGTCGACAGACACTTGGCGCAGTGGCCCGCAGAGTCCTGGACCAACGAAGGCGGGGTTGAGATGCTTGATGAGAAGCTCGTTGGGGCTTTCAAACGCCGTCTCAAGCTTTGGCAAGCCAAAAACAGCAACCGTCTTCCGCAAAACATCCTCATATATCGCGACGGTGTTTCGGAAGGCCAGTTCAAGACCGTCTTGGAGAAGGAGCTGCCGCATATCCGGCTGGCCTGCCGGGGTCTGTATGGTGAGAAGGCGAAGCAGCCACGCATCACCATCGTTGTGTCGGTCAAGCGCCATCAGACACGTTTCTATCCCACGGATGAACGTCATACGCATCGGATTTCGAAGAGCCCGAAGGAGGGCACTGTTGTGGACCGGGGTGTCACCAACGTCCGCTATTGGGGCTTCTTCATGCAGGCACACGCCTCACTGCAAGGTAGGTCATCCCCCCCCCCCTATGTCTGGCTGCACTGAACAATCTCGCTGAACCGGAACGACCAACACAGGAACTGCCCGGCCGGCGCATTACACGGTCTTGCTGGACGAGATCTTCCGACCTGACTACAAGGACAAGGCGGCGCACGAGCTGGAGAAGCTGACACACGAGATGTGCTATCTCTACGGACGTGCCACCAAGGCGGTGAGCATCTGTCCGCCGGCCTACTATGCAGACCTGGTCTGCACCCGCGCGCGTGCTCACAAGGCCGAGCTGTACGACAACGACAACGACGACACCAGCAGCATGCAGAGTGGCAGCACTGGTGGCCAGACGAGCATCTCGGGGCGTCAGGTGCATGAAAACTTGAAGAATACGATGTACTACATCTGAGGGGACTGGTGGGATTGATCATTAATTGGCAAGGTTTCTGATTCGGATTACTGTTCAGCGATTGGGAAAAGCAATACAACCCGACTCGGATATGTGGTCAGGGGTTTGTTTTGAAGCGGTCCTCAGCAATTGAGAATAGTCATTCACTTTAGTCTCAGTTCCAATATACCTACCTAGGTAGACGTTCTCGTTTCACAATGTGATCTGCTGCGAACAATCGCCATGAACTCATGCAAGAAGGGCTTCGACTCGAGGTGCACATTGGAGGTATCGTAGGATCACGTGATACGGAAAATCCCGGTTGACTTTAGTCAAGCTTGGCCATCTCCAACATCCACAATCCACTTCTTGCGACTGCCGACTCTCACCACCACGCCCCCAGTCCGAAGCGGCTGGCAAATCTCCACTCCCAACGACATCACCTAGAGTCCTCAACCCCCGAGCCTCTCCTCCGACGCTGGGCGACGTAAACAGTCCGGCACCGATTCCAAAGCACAGTCGACCACACGTCAAGAGAAATAAATCAACGAGCAATGTCCTCCCTCCGACCGGCCGTCGGCGCCCTCGCGCGGGTGGCGGCGACGACGACGCGAACCTCCCCGGCGGTCCGCCAGCAGTTCTCGACGTCGGCCCCGGCCAGGGCCTCGCACGGCTCGCAGTACGACCCCCCGACTGGCTGGCTGTTCGGCGTCAAGCCCGGCGAGAAGTACAAGCCCGAGGGCTGGGAGAACCTCTTCTTCTACGGCTTCTGCGGGAGCCTGGCTGTGTTCGCGGTTGCGTACGCCTTCAAGCCTGATACCTCGTATGTTTTACCTCTGTCGATTCCATCTCGCATTCGGGCGGAAAGGAACGAAGGAGGGGGCTCGGAGGTGTTGAGTCATTTTGATGATCAGATGAAGCGGTGACTAACATTGCGGTGTGAACTACAGGATACAAACTTGGGCTCTCGAGGAGGCGAGGAGGAGATTAGAGGCCGAGGGCATCCTGCCGGACCCTGAGAAGAAGGAGTAAACTGTTGGGCTTCGGGTACTCTTGGGATGTGAGAAATGGAAGGAAGGACATCACTGCCCGCTTTGTACATGTTTTCCTTGAGTTGGGAGAGTGCGGTTAGTCGTGGGGATAGAGGTACTGGAGGGGCAATCATCTGCTCCATAGGGGGATCCTGGGATAGAGAGCTGCTCGGCAGAGGGAGAACTCCCGTCTTTTATTGGCGGAGCCATGCCAGAGCAATTGCAAGTTGATTATCTTGATTTGCGTGCATCAGGAACGGCGGTGAACTTGACTTTGAGCCAAAGCATGCGACAGTGATTGTTAACTGAAGGACCAAATTCTGTTTAGGAAGCAGTGCCATGATATCACGCCTGCTGGACTTTTGACTCCAACGACTCAACAGATTCAGGTATCTATCCTCAACGCAGCCCTCTAGCAGAATATCTCTAGCAAAGATAACTCCAAGCATGCTCCTCCTCACCATACTGTATCCCCTCAATCCAGTTCTTCATCCTCAACGCCGTCTCCCCGGCCTCCTCGTGATCCTTGAGCCCGCACTTGACCAGCTTCCCCTTCCAGCTGATCGCCCTGACAGGGCTAACAATGGCCGCCGTGCCCGCACCAAAGGCCTCGATCAACCTGCCCTCCTGCGCCGCCTCGTCCAGCTCCCTCATAGTGTACTTCCGCTCGCTCACCACCCACCCCTCGGGCACCAACCTCTCCCTCGCCAGCGCCAGCACCGAATCCCTCGTGACGCCCTCCAGGATCGTCCCGTCCAAGGGGGCGGTGACCAGCTCCTTCTGCCCCGTCTGCTTGTTCTTGATCGCCACAAACAGATTCATCGTGCCCACCTCGGTGACGTACTCCTCCTCGCCAAACAACCACAAGTTCTGCTGGAAGCCGCGGCTCATGGCCTCGCGCTGCGGCACGATGCACGGCGCATAGTTGGCGCCCAGCTTGCTATCGCCGACACCGCCCGGCCACGCCCTGACAGCGTAGTCAGTCGCCTCGAGGCTGACGGCCTTGAAGCCGGTCGGGTAGTACGGCCCAACGGGGCTGGCGATGACGTACAGCAGCGCCGAACCGGGGGGACCGACGCCCAGGGTCTTCTGGGTGCCGATCATGGTCGGGCGGAGGTACAGGCTGTAGCCCTTCTTGTGGGGGATGAAGCGGGACTCGAGCTTGGCGAACTCGGCGATCAGGTCGATGAGGGCCGTGGGGGCAAAGGTGGGCAGCGCGATGCGCGAGGCCGACTTGTTGAAGCGGGCCATGTTCTTGTCCGGGCGGAAGAGGCGGATCCGGCCCTGGGCGTCCTTGTAGGCCTTCATGCCCTCGAAGCACTCGAAGGCGTAGTGGAAGACACAGGTGGCCGGGTCGAGGGAGAGGTTCTGGTAGGGGGTTATGTGCGGCTCGAGCCAGCCCGACGTCTTGTTCCATTCTACGGTGAGCATGTGGTCTGGTGTTGGGAGCGGTCCGTTAGCCATCTTCTGCCTGTCAATGTCTTGTTCTTGCGAGAGAAAGAGGCCGGTGTACCTGTGAATGTGGCGCCAAAGACGAGGTCCTCGGGTTTTTGTAGAGGCTTGGGGTGCTTGGTATGTTGGATGACGAGCCTGGACGGGTCGATGTCTAGTTGCGTGGTGGTAGCCGCGGCGTCCAGCTTGATGCTGTATTGCCGGACATTCTGGTAGACGGCACCTTGGAGTAGCCTCGACGGCGAGGCCTTGAGTGCGCCGGAGCGCGGCAGTATCCTTCGAAGCATGTTGAGGATTTGTGACTGGTAGTGCTGACGCAAAAGAACCACCGATCGAGGGATTGCCCTTTATGTGTACTCTAGTAATTGAACCCTAGACAACCGCCCAGGAAGCCAGAGTCACCAGAAAGACGACGCTTTTGTATTTTGTATCCCCAGTCGGAGTAAGCTCGCGAATTGAAGGCCCGAAGTGTTAAATCGCAAGGGCGCCAAAAGACCGGAGTCAGATCGGAGCGGCTTTAGCGGCTATGAGCGGTCCTCAATAGTCATGAACAGGGGCCCAAGACAAGCTAGATCGATACCTGACGATAAGCTCTAGCTTCCGCAGAATTAGCTGGCAACGAAGCTGTGCCTGAAGTACCCGCAATAATCCTTGCATTGCATGTCCATGGCACAGCTCGCAGCCAATCGAGAAATGAGTACAGGTCAGCCCTAGGAACGATTGCAAGAGTGACGACGGCTGGTACTGCAGCCTTTGTTGTGCGATTTGCGCCCAGCTCTGTGACGAGTGAGACGATCCATTGCGCTGGCCTTTGGATACTCATCGGAGTGCGGCGAAGACTGAACATCAGGGGCGGCTGCAACCTGCGACTTGACACTTCGACTGGAGTTTGCGGCTCGCCGATCATCCTTCCCACGATATCCGGCATCCCACAATCGGGCGACAGAGATGAGCATCGCATGCGCTCCGAACTAAGAGAGAGAGAGAGAGAGAGAGAGAGAGAGGCTCTTTGAACCATGTTTTCGTCGGCGTTCAAGTCGATATCTTCCAACATCAACTCCAACTACACCGTATCCCAAAGCCCAACATCAACCGCCGGTCCCTGGAAGATCCACGATGCCAAAAAGAAGTCGACGGGCAAGGCATACTCGGTCTTTACCTTCGATAAGAAGTCCCTCGATGCCCACAGTAGCGGTCTCAGTCGGTCCAGTGCCGTGGCATTCAAGAAGGTCACGGAGGAGGTGGTCGAGCGGCTCAAGAAGGAGGCATCCTCACTGGCGAAGCTACGGCACCCAAGCGTGCTAGAGCTCGTGGAGCCGGTTGAAGATACAAGAGGCGGCGGACTCCAGTTTGTCACCGAGGCTGTTACGACGTCCCTTGCAAGCCTGCTGCAGGAGAAGGATGACCAGGAGAGACATGGCGGCGTAGGGGGGCGCTCGAGCCGATATGTCACCGAGGATTCGGACGGCACCCGGAGGAGGAGGGAACTGGAGATTGACGAGTTGGAGATACAAAAGGGCCTTCTGCAAGTCAGCAAGGCCCTGGAGTTTCTTCACGAGAATGCCGGCTTGGTTCATGGAAACTTGACTCCTGATGCTATTCTCATCAATGCCAAGGTATGTCTCAGAAGCACGGAGATACCGACCCATGATGGGCTCTCTGCTAACGTTTTCCAGGGCGATTGGAAGATTAGTGGTCTTTCCTTTTGCGGCCCGCCTGAGAACTCGACCAAACCGACTTCGTTCCAGCCAATAGCCCTCTCCGAGGTGCTACACCTCGATACCCGGTTACCGCGTGTTGTACAGCTAAATCTGGACTACACGTCCCCGGATTTTGTCCTCGACAACAACCTCACCTCCGCAGCCGACATGTTCTCTCTAGGCTTGCTGTGCATCGCCCTCTACAACTCTCCTCACCGCTCCCCGCTCGAATGTAACTCGAGCGTTACCACTTACAAGAGGCTGTTCCAGTCTTCCTCCTCTATACCCAATCAGAGCAATAACTTCCTATCTTCGCGGTCAATACCAAAGGACCTCGCAAATGGCGTCCTACCACGGCTCATAACCCGCAGGCCGGCTCAGCGCATGAACGCGAAAGAGTTCCAGGAGAGCGGTTACTTTGACAACATACTGGTCTCAACCATCCGCTTCCTGGACTCGTTCCCCGCCAAAACTGCGAACGAGAAGACGCAGTTCTTAAAGGGACTGATCAAGGTCCTACCCTCGTTTCCCAAGTCGGTCATGGAAAAGAAAGTACTGCCCGCTCTCCTCGATGAGATGAAGGACAGGGAGCTCATCTCGTTGATCCTGCACAACGTCTTTAAGATCATCGAACTGCTGCCGTCTGGCAAGAGAGCGTTCGGTGATAAAATTCGACCGAGTCTAAAGGAGATATTCGTGACAAATGCGAAACCGGCTGAGGAAAAGGACCCAGCCAGGGATGCTGGCCTCATGATTATTTTGGAGCAGCTTCCTGTCATTGCTGATAACTGCTCAGGAAAGGAATTCAAAGATGGTATGCAAAGCTTAGACGAATCCGTATCACCCCGCCACTAACACACTCACAGATATCCTGCCCATCATCTTTGTGGCGTTACAGTCGTCCACGCCTTCTATCGTTGACGCTGCGCTGCGCGGGCTTCCCACGATTCTTCCTGTACTGGACTTCAGCACCATCAAGAACGAGCTATTCCCGGTGGTGGCGACCATATTCAGCAGAACCAACAGTCTAGCGATCAAAGTTCGAGGTCTACAGGCATTCGTCATCCTATGCGGCGGGTCGAGTGATCAGTCAGACGACGGGCTCAACGGTCTAACGCAGAACAAGAAGACATCTTCGTCAACTGCGCTCGACAAATACACGATGCAAGAAAAGATCATGCCGCTCATCAAGGCGATCAAGACAAAAGAGCCCGCGGTCATGATAGCGGCCCTGAATGTGTGTAGAGTGGTGGGACAGGTCGCGGATGCCGACTTCGTGGCCATGGATATCCTGCCAACGTTGTGGCACATGAGTCTAGGCCCGCTACTGAACCTCGAGCAGTTCAGGCAGTTCATGGATCTGATCAAGTCATTGTCTGCTCGTGTGGAAGAAGAGCAGACGAGGAAGCTACAGGAGCTTGGCCAGTCCAATGGGGCCTCGATGGCGAACGAGGACTTCATGTCCTTCGGCGCGGTCGCTGGGACTACGCTGGATTCGAACGGAGCCACCGAAGATGACTTTGAGAGTCTTGTCAAGGGCAAGACGAGGTCGTCCGCCTCCCCCTCCAACCCGATGGACAGCTGGGACACCATGTCTTCGACCCAGACACTCACTTCTCCGGCGATAAGGTCGTCAGTAACTTCCCCTGCCGCTCCCGCGTTTTCCTGGTCGACACCGAGTCCTACAACCACAACCGCAAAGATGTCGGCTCCTACCAACCAATTCGCCTCTGTCAAAAGCCAGCAGACCAATTTCAGGACCGTGACGCCGGACCTCGGACATTTCGCGGCACTGACGCCATCCTCAACGCAATTCTCCCAGCCTCTCCAACCAAGCTCATCCTCCTACCAGACCACAACGACTGGCCCATCATTCAACCAACCCATCTCAGCCGGAACATCCCTGAACTGGGGCACAGCTTCGGCGGCTACCTCTAATCCCTGGGCATCGCCACCCCAGATTAGCACGGCCAGCAGTGGCCTGGGCACAGCCATGTCGTCCATGTCCCTTGACCAACGACCAAGCATAGCCCAGAACCGGACGTCGTCGTCCTCCTTCTCGCTTCCGCCACCGCCTGCTACGTCTACCTCCACCGGTATGGGCTCATCGGGATTTGCTCTGAAGCCACCACCTGTTGCCGGGCTAGCGTCCTTTTCGCAGCAACCGATTATAACTACAGCACCGAACAGACCGTCGATCAGCAGTGCGCCGATGGGCAGTATGATGAGTAGCATGAGTGCTGGCGCTGCTGGTATGAACAGCATGAACAGCATGATGGGCGGGACGAACGTCATTGCTGGCAGCATGAATAGCATGATGGGGATGGCACAGAAGCAACAGCAGCCACTGCCACAACGTCAACAGCCTCAGAAGTCGGGTCTGGATAAGTACGCGAGTTTGTTGTAGGGGTGTAGGCGTGTGGGCTTCTAAATACGGGCGCACGACTGATGAATCTAGTATAAAGGATGCGTGAAGAATAACGGCACCTTACACAACGTGCTTTTCCCATCCATAACAATTTGCTACCAAGACGACCCCTCTCAGCCTCTCAGCCTACGGCGCTGCAACCCCTTTTCTCCTAAGCCTTCTTGTTACGCATCAAGTAATAGCCCGCTCCACCGATACCCAGGCCGGCGGCCACGTAGGTTCCATAGGAGTACTTGTCCTTGCCCTCTGGCTCACCCCGGTTCGGAAGGGTGCCGCCGCGGGTGCCTTTTGGGTTGGAGGTAGCTTTATCAGCTTCACTGGCGTAGGTCTGAGATTGCTAGAGATCGGTTAGCATGTAGGGTTTACTTGGAAGCTCGTTTCTCGTAGCTGCTGTCTATTGAAGTTTGTGAGCCAAAGATACCAGAGCTCACCTGGCGCATTGCAGGCCGAGCGGCGGCGCGGATGGCTGATCTTGCAAACATTTCCGAGAATCCTGAAGGAGTAGCTTGAGAGTCAGCTGGCAATGCAGCAGGTCTGCTGGTACTAAGAGGGTAGCTTCTCGGCAGCCACGATAGTTTGTGGTGTGGTTAGAAAAGCAAGAGTCATGCCGTTAGAGCTACCAAAGCAGACATGACCTTAGAGGTGACCTGCCATTGCGTCACACACACGTCTTCCTCTGTCGTCTCAGTGAGCTCAGCTGTGAGGTACCTAATATCTCGACGTTTCCATTTCAATTATTCCGTAGAATTAAGTCTCACGTGCCTTCTAACAGGCCCTCTATACTAGACCTAGGTAGGCAATCCAGAACGAGATGGCAAGCGGATGCGGCCTCGACTTCCCAATACTGCCTTACAATAGCTGCTCAACATCTTGGAAGACATCTCGGCGTGAATGTAACGACGACTATGTGTGTGGACGCGCCTTCCTGATCATGCCATCGCTACAATAAGTGCCCTGCATAAAACCGTTGGCCGGATCCCGGACGATCTCGGCGATACGATGCAAGGGCACGGCGTGCCTCGCGATGAGATACACTGAAGGAGCGACTGATGCAGAAAAGCGGTGGAGCAAAAGGCCATATCAACATGCCAGCTCGGTGATAGCCTCGAAATGTCCGCTCCGGGCCGTTACTTAAGCCAGCATGGCCCATCGCGCTGCATGGTCGACTTCCTTGCATACTGTAGTGCTGCACTGCAATTTTACTCCCGACGAAGCCGCTTCCAGAGCCTCAGCCTGTTGGGGAATAACTTGGACCCTGACGGAACCCCTCCCCCGCAGTGCCGATTCACCGGACTCGGCTTTCCGAGCCAATACGTCACTCTAGCGTACCCTGTGGCGCCGGAAATTGCGTAGCATACGTATCAGCTCATCAGATAACGCAAAAATGGCGGGCCCGGAGCGGGAGCTACGGACGGATACTGCGACGACCAGCAATGGAGCCGCTGCTGGATCTAGCTCTTTTTCTGCCCCTCGCTCTGCTTCATCCGCTGCTGCTGGGACACTGCGCATGCCCGTGAAGCAAAAGATGGCCGTCGGGTTCAAGTCGCTGATCGACAGCGCCAAGAAGCTGGCCATTGGCGGCCAGGCCGAGAAGAAGCACGCCGACATCGCCGAGCTGTTCCCCAAGGTCGACCCCGCCGTGGACGGGGAGGACTGCGACCGGGATTGCGACAGCTGCGTGGTGCATTACCCGCGCAGCTTCAAGATCGACGAGGAGGACGTGCTGTACGGATTTGTGAAGGGCTGGAGCACGCACGTGCTGGTCGCGACGGGCAAGACGGATTGGGTGCGCGATGTAGCCGACGAGAAGGGGAGTGTGATGCAGGCTATTGGGAATTCGAAGGTCGAGCCTAGTAATGGGGTATGTTGCTTCCTTCCCGGTCATAGGAGAAGTCTATAGGTCACTTACCTCTTCCCGTGGCAGCGTCTCATGCTCTCGGCTTCCAACATACCGACGCCGCACCACACAAGCGATTACTCGGAGCCGACGACGGTCCTCTTATTACCAGCCTTCGCCATCGTCGAGAATGTCACGCCTTCCACTGTACCGACACTCATCACCGACATCATCGACCGCGCTCCGACCAACACATCGCCTCTAGCACCGCTAACGCTACCGCGAACGATCCACGCGCCGCTTCCAGAACCCGCTCCGGCAGATCTCAAAGAACTCACCATTCGACCATGTCCTCACTCGGCCCTGATCCTGCTATGCAGCCAGAAGACGCGCGATGCCAGGTGCGGTCAGAGCGCGCCTCTACTGCGGAAAGAGCTGGAGCGGCATCTGCGGCCGCTGGGTCTGTTCCGCGACCTGAACGACGAGCGACCGGGTGGCGTAGGGATATACTTCATCAGCCACGTCGGCGGACACAAGTACAGCGCCAACGTCATGGTGTACAGGAGGCCGAACGCGTTCGGGCTCGATGACGTTGCGAGGGCGAATCTGAAGGAAGGCGAGGCTATGGCGCCAAAGGCGGAGAAGGAGGATGAAAATGTTGGTGCAGCTCAGTGTATCTGGTTGGCGAGGATCAAACCGGAGGATTGCGAAAACCTCGTCAAATACACGGTGCTCCAGGGTAAAGTGGTCCAGCCAGAGAGGCAGTTAAGAGGCGGGTTTGACAGGAGTAAGGGCTTGTTCAGCTGGTGACCATGGGGAGCTTTGTCTACATTGCATAAGAGATTATTAGAGTAGATGTTCGAACCATACAGTACGGCTGGAGTCATCGGAGTTAAATGTCCGTCCCAGCTTTCCTCTGCATTCACGATCCCACCCAGTGAACTTGTGGGGGTTGACGATAAGCGATAAGAACAGTGTCACACCGTCGCTGGGGAAACTGCTCCTTGGTAAACACAGCTTGGCCACTCACAGCCGAGAGCTATCTCGAGCAACTCGAGACATTCTCCGACACCACACTCTGATAACATTCCACCGCAATTCAGCACAGTCTTGGAGCAGACTTCGGCACATTTTTGAGGCATTCTTCAAGTAGCAATGGCATGACAACATCGTAAGGAGTACATCGACAGCACGCCTCTCCGCAATTGCCACGCATTCCATTGATCTTGGGTCGATTTCGCTTCTTGGTTGCGCTCACAGCAATATTTCGACAATGGCAACGCCTGCGGGAGACATTCAATCTCTACCACAGCCAGGGTCTCGCCATCACCAGAGGACCAAGTCCTCTGTTCTGCGGTCTTTCATCAGCCATCGCCGCAACAACTCGGACGGCACCACATTGCCGTCTTCATCCGACATCACATTACAGTCTGCACTCAAGCCAGCTCTTAGCATTGAGCCTCTGTGTGACGATATGAGGCTCCCAGGGTACCAACGAGAGCCTCGGGCGCTAGAGGAACTCCAGCACAACCAACAAGGCCAGAGCAGTCCGAGATCTCCCAAGAAGTACAGCGACAATGGTACACCAAACTCACCAACCAAGAATGGCTTCACCACCATCTCTCTAAAGTCCCTCGCTGCCAAAGAAGCCACCAAGCTGGCCAAGTCCAAGGAGAATGGCAGTTCATCACCGACCAAACCGAAGAAGTCCAAGTCGGCTACCAACCTAGCTGGATTGCTCTCTCGCCCCAAGTCGATGAAGAATCTTAAGAGAGAGGCAGGAGAGGCTGCAAGGCTGACTAAAGACAAGGAGAACCGGACACCGCCAAGCTCGGTCACTGAGTCCATGGCTCCGCCGCCCATTTTCGCTCAGTTCACCAGTCAGGTGCTGGCTGAGCAGCGGCCCAGCCTGGAGGGATTCAGGAACAACCACGGCAACTATACGACATCCACAGACAGCCACTCGAGCGACGATCCGCGTCTGGCGATGAAGCAACGGCCCAAGTCCTTCCAGCCGCCCTACGTCTCACGGGCCGAGGACCAGAGGACCAATTCCTTCGACGATCCTACCCGAGGCAGACCGAAGGAAAATGAGAAGAAGAACACTTGGGGAAGAGGCGGCCCAGCCACCGGTCGGAGCGGTATACTAGGCGCCTTTCCGGGCATGGGGCCCAGGACGAAGTCTTCGACGAGTCTGGCAGAGAAGGCAAAGGGGTCTTTGGAGCAGCCGGCTATCGATCCCAAGGACATCGACAAGCACCTCGAAGCCATGTTGGACAGGCGCAACATCCCTGAGAATCAACGGTACAAAATGCGCAACCTTAACGACACCATCAAGATGGAGTTTATCCGCCAGGACTGGGCCGAGAGCGCCGCCAAATCTGACAGGCCGGGAACAAACGACGGCAGCGACAACTCCATGGATGCCGGAGTCGACGACGACAGCAAGAAGAAAAAGACCAGCCGTGGTCGGACTTTGACGCTGTCCCGGGCCACAAACAAGGACAGGGATGGCAAGGATAAACCGCCAAGCTCCCCGTCGAAGAAGACGAAGGGCGAGGGGACCTTGGGCCGCCACTTCAGGAGTAAATCGACAGACAGTGTTGGGAGTACCGATGGCAGCCGGCCGGCGTCTTCCAGCTCCGGTTCCAACATTGCCAGCGGCTTCCTCGCCAAGGTGAAGCTCCAGCAAGGTCCGCTGGACTACGTCGCGTATCTGCGCAAGGTGCAGAAGCCCGAGCTCGTCGAGGTCGGGAAGCTGCACAAGCTCCGCCTGCTCCTGCGCAACGAGACGGTCGCCTGGGCAGAGGAGTTCATCCGCGAGGGCGGCATGAAGGAGATCGTCGGGCTGTTGCACCGCATCATGGAAGTCGAGTGGAGGTAAGTCATGCCCCTTCAATTCTTGCCTCAAGCAATGCTAACCCCAACCCAGAGAGGAACACGAAGACGCCCTCCTCCACGAGAACCTGCTCTGCCTCAAGGCGCTCTGCACCACGGCCCTAGCCCTGCAGTACCTGAACTCCATCCACGCCACCCTCTTCCCCGCACTCCTGCACATGATTTTCGACCCGGAGAAGAAGGGTCCCTCCGAGTTCACGACCCGCAACATCATCACCTCCGTGCTGTTGACTTACATCGAATCCGGCCAAACCCCCACCGACCGCGCGGCCAAAGCGCAGCACGTCCTCGGCTACCTTCGCGATCCGACGCCCAAAGAAGACGAGCGGCCCCTCGACTTCGTCCTGGAGATGCGCCGCGAGCGGCCCTACCGCGTGTGGTGCAAGGAAGTCGTAAGCGTCACCAAGGAGGTGTTCTGGATCTTCCTGCACAACCTCAACGTCGTCTCCCTCGTCGCCGTCCCGGCAGACGAACAATCATCGTCCCCGAGCACCCCTCTCCAAGACCGGCCCTGCGACGACGCCTCCGCCGTCGTCTCCCCGCAAGACGCCTCCTTCATGGCGCGGCACTTCCCGCGGCCCCGTGCTCCCGTCCCGGCGGCACCCTACGTCGGCGGCGTGGAGTGGGACGCGACCAACTACCTCGCCAGCCACCTGGACCTGCTCAACGCCGTGGTGGCCTGCACGCCTACGCGGGAGGCGCGAACGGCGCTGAGGGAGCAGTTCAGGGTGAGCGGGTGGGAGAGGTGTCTGGGGGGTTCGCTCAGGCTGTGCAAGGAGAAGTTTTACGGTGCGGTGCACGAGGGGTTGCGGACGTGGGTTGCTGCTGCTGCTGAGGACGGGTGGGAGGTTAGGGATGTGCGGTTCGGGCCGCCGCCGGCGGAGAGTAAGAGCCGGAGTGTCAGTCCTGTCAAGGGGGGGAGGAGGAAGAAGGAGGATGTCCCGCCTCCCAGGCTGGAGGTGCCGGTTTTGGATCTTGGGGTGGGAGGCGGGGGAAACGGGGGTGACGGGGGGTGGTTGTCTTGAGCTTGGAGACGTGGTCACCGCTGCACCTGAGAAACTAATGCCTGGGGATATTGACGGGCAGCAGGTTTTGAGGCCTTGGTGTTACATGGCTGCGGGACTGGATGATGAAGTTATTGTTATGTGAGATGAACGACAGGAAACAGAAGGAGCGGGTTGGCTCTGGGACGGGTCACTGGAGTTTGGGGCAAAATTGCATGTCAGATACTTTGCGTTTGAGTGGTACTCATTCTTATTCATGGAGGGAACACAGTCGTGGGCTGGTCTCAAGGAAAGAGACGAGGGAGACGAGAGATGGGTTCAGCATGTCCGCTTACGATCAGTTACTTAATGACATCCGGCTTTCCGCTTTGCAACGAAAAGAACTTAGTTTTCGTTGTCGATTTGGGGTTGTCAGTTGCGATGTTGTGTAGCCCTCGATCGCCAGCCATGTGATGTAAGTCGGGCGTGCGTCGGACCTAGGTGAAGGTAGCAGCTCAGGGTCAACTGCAAGAAGGCGGCAATCGACAGCTGTGGTCCCAAGAGATTCCGCACTCGAGGCGTGTGGCAGAGTTCGTGCATCGACCGAGGGTCTACAGACCTGAGCGAAGGGGACACTTCCAGTGAGACAACATGTGCTATGTTTTAGACCGCTGTTTTCAGACCACGCTATGCGCTTCAAACTGTATGATATACCTCTACATTGTTGCACTATCCTAAGGATCGAGCCAGGTATCACTGGCGGTTGGTGACTCGGTCGATCCTCTGCTTTTCCAAGAATGACGGGCCTGTACTTCATGATGTGGTCAATGATGCCTTGCTTGGTACATTGCCTCCGGAAATATGTTTGACGGTCCTGAGACTCGCTGCAGCCAAGGCAATAAATTCCCCAAAAGGCTTCGTTAGAAGGCGGCAGAAAGTATGGGGCAGGAATGATGGGCATGAACCTGCGCGGGTCATTGCAATGTCGATCGGACCTCTCTCTTCCCAAGGCGCGTCCATGGGATAGGGGCAGTATCAAACCTCAGTCCCCCCAACGCTTCTAATATGCGGCAGCTGCTGAAGCTTCTTCTGCGAGCAACGAAAGAATAGCCGATGCTTGCTTCCTACTCACCGGCAGGAATAACAGGGGTCGAAAATCAAAGTGCCGAGCTTGTATGGCGAGAACGCTGCGAGGACTGTTCGGGCTGTATCGATATACCACTTGGTATTGAGGGACAGAGTCAACGAATACCATTGCGCCTTTGTTCACCATTCGAAAGACGGTCAGTGAAAGGATGTCGAGACTCAGAACCACATTGACGAGGACTTCTGGTGGCAGCCGCCCCAATTTTCCCAGTTCCTGTGCCGGATGGAGGGTATGACGGCTGTTGTCGAGAGGGCACCGGAGGGAAAGGTCGATGTCGCCTACAGCGTAATCTGGCATAAGAAGACCCTCAAGGGTCCATTTCTCAATGACCTCTGGTGTGATGAACGGGTCGTCGTTCATATCTGCGGCGACTGCCAGCTTGGCAGACTCAACGATATGATAAGTGTTGGGGAAAACATTGGATGTACAGGAGCAGGCACGCAATGCGGCCCCCCACGGATGTTGCAATCTGATTCCTTTCGGGCACTAACCAATGGTACGTAATCTCTCTGCGAACAAGACGTCCGGCGACCCGGGCAAAGGAACTCATGCCCTTATGCCTATCGCTCTGCCCGTCCGCCAGCGATAGAGCAAGCAATTCTCGTTTGCAGGAGTTCGCTCCCTCCTTGACTGTCCTGCAGTCTCGTTGGCTGTATGACTCCGGGCGACCGAAGGGGTGTGAGGAGCAATGCATGTGCCGCTGAGTGCCGGACAATAGAAAAACCAAGTTGACGAGGAGCCAGGGGTGATAAAAAGTGACAGTTCACTCGGGACTCGTGCCCCGGACTGACCATCCCTGTTTTTTGCTGAGTGTGCCGGGGCCAAGCGTCGAAGGAAGGATCACTCCCCCTCCGAATCCCGAAGCATTGCAATTGGCCCCGTTTAGACGAGTGACTTCCCTCAGTCGAGCAAATCCCGTTTGGGTGGCCTGTAGGAAGTAGCAGCTCTCGGATTCGACTTGTTGAGTCGAGAGGGGAGCTCCTGTCCAAGGAACAAGTGGACAACTGCCAAGGACCTCTTGATGAAAGATCTGACAATACGGAGCGTTGTCCGTTTAAGAGGACAGCAGTCATGCACGATGGTCGCCTTGAAATGAGCATCGCAAGACCTATGTCAAGAAGATCGTACTGCAGCGAGGGTTTCTGAACTGCTGACGGCATGGTGTATCTGGTGCATTCACCTCGGTTCCAAAACGGTACAGCGGTCGGTGATAACACCCTGGACCGAGACCAGACAGTGCCAATGAAACGGTTGTTTGAGGCGGAGTTCTCCGGAAAGGAGCATAAGACGCAGACACTTCTCACGACTCGCTCCGGATGTCCTCCAGCTCCCAAACGCCGTTCAAGCATGGAGAAAGCTTGTTCGCATATGTGGCGTGCTGGGCCCATGTCACCACCGGAATGCCAGTACGTACATACACAGTACATAGTGTACGCCGGGAGCCGAGCACCCTTGCCTTGTTGCTGACAAGCCAGGCGAACCGGGGATATCGTCCGAGGGGCACCGCAAGCCCCAGTCTTCAAAGCCGGCAATGGACCATTGCAAGCCAGTACCGGAGCCGCAGGCGAGCGAGCGAAGGCCCGCCAGGTCAATCGAGCCAGCTAGGATCGTCTAAAGGGGACGTATGCACACAGTTACCGAGTCGCAGGGTGGTATTATGTTAGCTAATTTAGGCTTCAAGACGTAAGTTGGGCTGAACAAGTGGCAACGGAGAAAGCAAGGCAACAAGGAGCATAACATGACTGGTACATGAAACCCCAAGACGGACCCCGACAAAAGGAAAGCGAGACCGATTCCATTGCTGGTGCAAGCTGACGGACCGATGAGTTGCCACGGACGACCGGTGAGGGCTAAGGGGCAGCAAGCTCACACAGCTCCTTACGGCATTGATTTGAGCCATTGGACCGACGACTCCGTGCCACCTCGGCAGGGATCAGACGCTGGTTGATCGAGCACAGAGATAGAATAACTCCTAGAGTATGAAGCCAGAGGAGGCAAACTCCTGCACCCATTATACGAAGTGGCGCTCTCCTGAACCGTACGACGTTGGTTGTTGTTGTTGTTGTTGTTGTTGTTGTTGTTGTTGTTGTTGTTGTAGGGCTGAGCTTGACGGGAGCTGTCGAGCCAATGGTGGGTCTACCTGCCAATCAGACAGTGACGTCACGTGAGGATAGACACTGGACAGTGGACATGCAGTTCCTCCGTTCCCCTGCATCTGCACCACAAGGTTCATCCTGGAGGTCGAATACTGAATATCTTTGCGAGGAGGATGACATATCAAAGCAGTCCATGGGGAGGAGACCGCGTGTTCAAGTCCCTGAGGGTTACCAAGAGCGGCACTGAGGAGAGGGGCAGAAAGGGGACTGCCCCGACACACATATTCGGCGAGACTGGCCACGAAAGGGCAACGGGCGACGACTGGCCCCGTTGACACGGTTGTTCTGGGCAAACGAGACTGGACTGCCGCGGTATTGCAGCCTTAAGCACAGCAAGGACCTCTCCAGACAGACGACCAGTATCAGACGTCGGTTCCGGTTCCCCTTCCAGGTCTGCTCTCTCACCAGCCGGCTCAGTACGATAGATGGGGGTCAGGGGAGAACAGAACTTGGAAGGATATATGATGCCTGAGATGACTCGTGCGAACTTGGCCTCCTCCTGAAGCCTTTTCCGCCTGTGACTGGCATGCCTGGGGACGGCGCTATGCGGTTGATGTAATAACGATCCGACACACTACGGCATCCAACCCAGTGGGATTGATAATTGGCCCTTGATTAGTCAATTGCATTGCGAAGTTGTGTGGTTATAGTAAGGCAGGCACTGTAGGGTAGGCTCCGTACTCGGATATCATCAGGAACCTTTCCCAAGGCATTGCACCTCCCGATCATCAAGTCTCCTCAACCGGGAACTGACATCTGCACGTACGGAAGATCCCCGTTGCTCCGGCGCAGCAGAACGGTGGCGGGATAGCCTCACTTTATTATCCACCGGCTTGCAACATCGCTGATCCCGCGAGGGCGATGTCCGGTGCCATGTCTTCTCTTCGAGGGGGACAGAGGCCAGACCCTCTTGCCTTGGGTCTTTCTAGATGCCGGGATCGTCTGCATTTATCGGCGATGGCGACCCAGCCAACCCTTGCGGTTCGGCGAAGTCTGTTCAGGGCGTCATGCAGTGGACCAGCGGCCGGCCATGCAGAGTTCGCAACTCCATGCCTCAAGGCGGAATAGCGCCACCGGCGATGCTGTAGAACAAACCTGGAGCTGCCGCTCTTGTCCAGCCCGGTGCCCCACGATTCCGCATATCGCACCGGTTTCGCCGACAATCATCGGCCGCCCGCGGTCACTCACACTTCGGATTACTTCACGTATACTTTGTCCTCTCCTGCCCGGGTGCACAGGTCCCTGCAGCAGGCAGTGAGCACACTGTTGGTTTGCAGTGTTTGTTAGATGAGTTTAACAAGTGGTCCGGCTGGTGGCTGTGTGTACGAATGTACATACCTTGGCGGTGCGACTGCAGCTAGGCACCTGCTGCAGAATCTACAAGCACCTAAGCCTAGACTGCTAGACCTGAAGCTCCGCTCTAAACTTCTCGCCCCTTCTGGTTAAGCTGTACTTTACGCAAGCCAAAACCGTTCCATTCTCCCTTTCGGTACTCTGCTCTTATCCCAGCTCATCGCCTCCACCTTGCATATTGACAGACGCCTTTCGGTCCCCAGAGCCCGTTCGATTCATACCCTATCATTCAATTCGTCTCGTCAGTAGGCTACTATTTCCTCGACGGCCGGCTCTAATTCCGGCAGCGAGGCACCATTTTGGGATCCCACTCCAATCGACAACCCGCCACTTCGCCGCCGGCAGATTGGAGGTCTACAACTGAGTTAGCAATTTCTTGACTGCATACCAAGCGGCTTCCACCAGCATACTAGCACCGTTCTCTCGCAGCGTTGGCCCACCTCAACCCTCCAAACCGTCCAGCTTGCCGAACTGGTTCCAAACAAGTCACCCGTCTCTTCCCCTGGCGACTGGTAGACTTGCGTACTGACCGGTCGGCCTCGAGACAATCGGGAACCCTGTCCAAGACCACCCTGCACACACGCACACACACACACACACACACACACACGCACACGCACGAATCCAGAAGCCAGGCCGAACCGGACTGGACATCCATTCTTACAAGTGTCTTGCAGCTGACCGGCACTCACACAAGTCCCTCGAGTCGAAATGTCATTAAAGTAAGTCTTTCCGCTCTTGTCTATTGCTCATTCTCCCGTCAGGGTTTACTTGGCTGGCGGTATATTCGTGTATATCTATCCGCCACTGACCCCCCGCTCTCCCCTGGGTCAAAGAGACATGACTACCAAGATGGGGTCGCGGGCTTCCTTTTCCCTCGAATAGTAATATCACACAAAAGCTCCATTTTCGTCTTGCCTCCCCATGCCACCTCTATCTCTCTACATTGGGCACAATGGCGGACCAGTTTTTGGCAGAGCAGCACGCTTGGACTCTCCGTCAGGCCCAAGCGCAAGCAGAGGATACGGAAAGTGATTCATCTGACGAGGCCGACAGCTGGGTTATGTTGAGCCAGGATGGCGACATCGTCCCACTACAGAACGAGCGCATACTGCACACCTCCCGGCCCCGTGTAGGGCTCGATATATCGGTCCCGCGCGAGCTGCCCAACGCAGCGCCATTTTCCGTCAAAAGCGATAGCGGCACGGCGTACATAACAAACCGGAGGGTGAGTTCTCCTTCAAATCTACGGCGGGACGGACAGGTTGCTCATATGCACCTCACATAGGTCATCTACCTTCCAGCAAGGCCAACTGAGCAGTTCAAGTCCTTCTTCGCACCGATCCTCAACTTCGAAGACACGTATGTGCATTCGTCATGGATCGGACCCTGGAGTTGGACCGGTGTCGTGAAGCCAGTTACGGGCGGAGGCATACCTGTCGATCTCCCACGGATAGAGGTCAGGCTTATCTTCAAAGACGGCGGGCACAGCGACTGGCAATCCAAGTTCGAACTCCTCAAAGAGCGACTGCAACACGCACGGGATCTCGAGCGGGAGACGGGCCAGAGCCTGATTGTGACGGACGAGGAACTGCCACCCTACGAGCCAGGGGATAGTTCTTCCAATCCACCTCAGCAGCCGGCGAACATGGACGTGGGGAGTCCCGGCGCGGGGAGTGGCGGAAACAGCTCGTCTAGGGAAGGTCAGCCGCCACAACCTGGACCTGATGAGCCTCCTCCGGATTACGTCGAGGCCCAGAGCCAAGCCATTGGCATGCGGTTCGAGGAACAGATGCGCGAGGAGGCTGAGAGACAGTGAGCGTGAGAGGCTGGGCCGCGGCTTACCGAGGTCGATTCAGGCAGACACGCGGCTGGAGGGCTGCCTGAATGACTCTCGTGACTGCCGACTTGTGTCACGCACTCTTTTGATGGAGATACCCATGGCATGACCTGTTCATTGATTTGGTCCGGCAACTCGCGGCATTACCATTGTCAGCCGGGACGAGAGGCCGAGAGGAGCAGCTGGAGATTGTAGAGCATCCCGTGAGACTGCTGCTGAACCATGAGCATAGATTCAGATCAAAGTAGAAAACAGTCTGAAACATAAGAAACATTTCCCAGCGCGTATGTCGGTGTGGCCTCCACTGTCAATCAATGCAAGTCGAGGAAATACGTAGTCGACCTCCGGTAGTACTGCACCACACGTGACTTGTGGATCCCTGGCAGAGCTCGAGCAGCAGACGACCAATGAGCTGCACCCTAACTCGGTTGGCCGGCCGGTTTTCGTGCTTGGATCGATTTTCGTTGGAGCTCATCCGCGCAACGTCTCTCGACTTCAATTTCCCTCAACCGTGCTATCTCGAACGACACCACAGCCGCACCTAGCCATTGACATCCACGACCTGTGCGGTTCCAAAGCCATGGGTATCTGGGACACGATCACCGACCTGGTCGAGGCGGCCACGCCTTGGAGCACCGTCGAGGCCGAGGCCCCGAGCTCCAACCCTGCCGGCGCCGGTCCAGCCAAGGAGTCTGCGGTACGTCATCCTACCCATTCCCCGTCGAAGCACGGCATAGCTTGCTCTAGGTCTCGGTTATTCTTAGTGCTCGATGCATTGGTCTAGCCGGGCGGGTTGGCCGGTTCGCAGTGCTGACAAACAACACTCGCAGTCCGAAGTTGCCACCGAGACCGTAGACGACAGCAAGAGCAAGGACGACTCATCTGAGGGCAAGGAGGAGGAGACAGAGGACGAGCCCGAGGAGGAGGAAGAGGAGGAAGAGGAGGAGGAGCTCAAGGACCCTAAGGAGACTCTCGAGGAAGGTGCGTGATGCAATCTCATTACCTGGCCTCTACGCAAGCGCAGCCGCCGGGCCCTTGCTACCTGTTCGCGAGCGATCTGGCGATCCCATTCTGAAGCTTGCCCTCGACGGCGTCGTCTACATACCGACGAGTCCCGAAATACGGCTAGCTTGCCGCTACTGCGACATGCTCAGTCCACATGAGACAGCCATGCGTTGAGTACCACCAAGCTGACACAACCGATTCCCAGAGTGCCGGAATTCAAAGCAGTGCGCCCCGGCCAAGCACCACTTCGAGGAGTGCGTCGAGCGCGTCGAGAACGGCTCCAAGGAGGACTGCGTCGAGGAGTGTACGTACAGAAGCCTGCCGTGTTCCACTAATACCTCGCTAACACGACACTTATCAGTCTTCCACCTCACCCACTGCGCAACCCAGTGCGCTGCTCCCAAGCTGTGGTCCGTCCTCAAATAAGCGGCCGAAGCGACACGCTGCGCTGCTTCAGGCACGGGAACTGTGGCTGCTGGAATCTTGTGCCTGCATTGGCATATCTCGAACGCTCTCTAGATGGATATCCCGATAGACGAAGCTGGAGGAACGCGAAGGCAGAAAAGGGAAAACTGACCTCTGTACAACTGACGCACTGGCATCGACTACAAGGCCTGGCTGGGTTTGCGGCCGACGCGCTCTGTAGCTGAGCAGGGCAAGCATGCTCGTCTGTATAATAATATAGCCTACCGACCTTATTGATTGAACTCATCACCCAGCCCATTGGAGATACTTCCAGGCGCGCCGCCCTGGACTTCTTATTCCCATCGCTCTAGCGAGTCTTGGCTATTATGGTTCCCTTAGCTTAATGCTCGACTTCTGCATGCGCCGTTGGTGACCACGCTCAAAACGCTCAATTCTCAGGGCTGCTACAAGGACAGTACAATCACATGCTTATCGCCAAGATCGGAGCCGACCTGTGCATAGTTCTAACAGATGAGGGGAACTAGTCGCGCAGCGGCACGCAACCATGCCGGCGCAGAAGAGTGTGAAGATTGTCACCTGCTGGTTTCATGCTACCCCGACTTTCCCAAGGTCGCACTGGGCAATCTCCCCCGCCGGACGAATTTAGACAAGTCCAGGTTCTAACCCAAGGTTCGATGTTCGGTAGCGGAATCCGCTTGCCTGGCCGGTGTTATCTTGCAAGCATACTGCAACTCCGTGTATCGTCAATCCCCGCGCCTCAACATCTCTGATTGATCCGGGTTTGCGATGAAGTTGGACTGATGACGACCGTCCCAAATGTTCATTGAAGTTTAAGGACGTTGAACCCAGCCGTCAGCACAGACCCCACTGAGCTTGGCAGTCGCGTGCACCCGTCAGCTTCCGCCTCTCATAGACTACACTTGGGTAGGCTGTACTGCCGGGTAGACTCCACCATGGCGGATCCGAAGGATGACGGCAGACTCGGGACCTACACGACTCGAGCAATACCGCTAGAGACAAAGACCGCCGGTGCCGAGGATGAGAAGGCCAAGGACAACACGACCGCCATAGAGACGAACATGGCCCCCGCTGGTGGCTATACGGCGCTCAGGACCGAGGAGGACCCGAGGGAGGACGGTCGCTTTCCAGATAAGGAGGACGTCGTCGGCGCCGACGTCGAGCTCCGGCATTCCCGGTCGCCGGTACTGAGAGACCCTGGCGATACACTGCCGGGCCATGGGGCGCGCGAGAGCGCAGAGGGTGGAGCGGAGGTGCACGAGTACAAGGTCTATAAGAGGAGGTGGTTTGGGCTGGTGCAGCTTACGCTACTGAATATCATTGTCAGCTGGGATGTGAGTTACATGCTCGGTCCTTCCCGAATGCTGTATGAGGGTGCTGCGGGACGGCCCATCCGTCCAGTTGCGTGGAGATGCGACGGATCACAGGCCTTGAACAACAGCATGTACTAACAGACATCCTCCAGTGGCTCACCTTCTCCCCGGTTTCCTCCAATGCAGCGCTCTACTTCCGCACCAACGAGACCATCATCAACTGGCTCAGCACCGCCTTCCTCTTCTCCTTCGTTGTCGCGACGCCCCTGACAATCTACGTGCTGCACTTTGGCCCCAAACCCTCCATCATGACGGCCGCCGGCCTAGTCTTGGCCGGCAACTGGATCCGCTACGCCGGCTCCCACTCCCGCGCCCCAGACGGCGGCATCTACGGCGTCGTCATGTTCGGGCAGATCCTGACCGGGCTCGCGCAGCCCTTCGTGCTCAGCGCGCCGGCCCGATATTCGGACCTCTGGTTCACCAACCGCGGGCGCATCGCCGCCACCGCCCTGATGTCCCTGGCGAACCCCTTCGGCGCCGCGCTAGGGCAGCTCATTGTTCCCGCCTGGGTCTCCAAGCCTTCGGACGTGTCCAACATGGTCTTATACGTGGCCATCATCTCCTCCGTGTGCTCGGTCCCCTCCTTCTTCATCCCCGCGCGGCCCCCCACGCCTGCGGCCGCCTCCTCCGAGACCCCGAAGCTCTCCCTCCGGGAATCTATCCACATCCTGACCTCCCACCTCGAGTTCTGGCTCCTCATCGTCCCCTTCGCCGTCTACGTCGGCTTCTTCAACTCTATTTCCTCGCTCCTCAACCAGATCTTCGAGCCCTACGGCTTCAGCGACACCGACGCCGGCATCGCGGGCGCGCTGCTGATCGTCGTCGGGCTCGTCACCGCCGCCATCACCTCGCCCATCCTCGACCGCACAAAGTCCTTCCTCCTCGCCATCAAGATCATGATCCCCGTCCTGTCCCTCTCCTACCTCGTCTTCGTCTTCATGCCCGCCACCCGCACCCTCGCGGGCGCCTACGTCGTGCTCGCCGTCCTCGGCGCCGCCTCGTTCAGCGTCGTCCCCGTCGCCATCGAGTTCCTCGTCGAGCTGACCCACCCCATCTCGCCCGAGGTCACGTCCACCTTGGCCTGGAGCGGGGGCCAGCTGCTGGGCGGGATCTTCATCGTCATCTCGGACGCGCTGAAGGACGGGCCCGGGGCGGATCCGCCGTTCAACATGCGGAGGTCGCTTATCTTCACCGCCGCGGTGGCGCTGGCCGTCATGCCGCTGCCCATGTGCCTGGGTCTGTTTGGGCGGGGGGAGAAGGTGCAGCTCAAGAGGGTGAGGTCGGACGAGCGGGACGTGGGGAGAAGTAGTCAGAGTACGGTTGCGACAGGGACGGAAACGGGCGTGTAGGGAATAGGTAATGGGGACATTTGGATGATTATAATGGGTGATAAGGCGTATTGGTATTGAACAGCTAGCTTACGTCGGGCTGTAAATGAATTGATGGAATTAGATTAGCGTCCAGCGTGGTATTGTAGCTGGTATGTATGGTTCCAGTTCTAATGGTACATATGATCTAGCCCAAACACTGCTCCCCGCCGCTCCGAAGTCAGCCCATCCTCGCCTCCCACTCTTCCCTCAACCTCTCCATCTCCCTCCAGCACTCCACCCCCAAGTCCTCAAACTCCGCCCTCTTCTCCTCCGTCAAATCGACAGCATCCGACCTCCTTCCCACCATCTTCCTCAGCACACCCGTGCTCCCATCCGCTGCCAGCGCATCCCTGTCCTCCACCTTCCCCTCCCACCCCCACCCCTCCACCTCCGTCATCTTGACCCCCTCTCTCCCCCACCGGTCGCAGCT
>JANBVN010000229.1:0-42706 GCA_030052785.1 Coniochaeta hoffmannii
GGGGGGCGGTTTTAGCCTCTGGGTCGCTTACAGTGCACTCGGATCAACTGCTCGATTCAGTTCCGGTGACCTTTCTTTCTACACTCATGCAACTGAGATAGAAAGTTATGAGAATCCGCAAACCAATGTCATATATACCCCACGTTTTGGCCCAGTTGTCGTGTATCGAGGAAATGCCGTTTAGGACATGTTAGGTAAAACACCTCGCAAGTTCGGTGAATTTTGGATTGCTTTTCATTGAGATACTCCATTGCGAGTTTCATTGGGAGAACGGTGGTCTGGTAGAGAGCTGGTCGTTTTCGTGCCAATAAAACGAAATGAGTCACTCACTCATCGCCCCATACAATTCCATGGCAATCTCTGAAAGTCTTACAGTGCCCTCAACCACCGCTATGACGGCCGCCTGTACATATGCGGCCGATCAAACAAAGCAATGAAACACCGCACGGGTAAGCCGACTGTATGCCAACGGCACTCTTCTTTTCCTCAACCGCCCCAGCCTGTGTCGGCATACCGAGCTTGCCATCCCAACAACTTTCCCTCTACCGCGAAGTTCGGCGTGAAACTTGGCCCGGAATACCTTGTTAGTGCGGTCTGCAGGACGGGTTTGTTTCATTGGTGCGTGCCCCGAAAGTAGAGATCAGCGCTTCAGGGTGGAAGGGGGAAGAAGTGCAAATATCTGGCTGTCAGCATACGTTATCGTCGGTTTGTCTTCCCTTCGGATGGTCAGACTAGCCGGTAGGCCTGTAAAAAGAGGCTCTAAATGACATGAAGCTTAGGCTTCTTCCAAACTCCCAATTGAATGTCATGCCGGGAAAGGTTTATTGATCAATGCATTCCCTAATCGGCAAACAAAATGTAACCCAGGGCGCTGCTCTAGAATATTTTATCTCGCGGCCAGCACATTCCTAACCCATTTCAAACTATGCTCTACTCAAGATGGCCACGCAGATACCTGAAACTGGCCGTTCCATTGGTCATTCGAAGCCAAATCCCTCCAGCTGTGCCCCTTCAACACGCCCATTGTGCCATCAGTCTGGACTGCCATCCTTGTCCCTCCGCTAGCGTGCTAGCGAGGATGTGCTAGACGACTAACAATTCCGGGAACTAGTCAATACATCGTACCCGGTCCTTGAACCACACGCAATTAACAAGCGAAACATTACGCAGTGTCTCGTCCGCCGCACAATCTGGCCCCTCAACACCATGGCCCCTTCAGCGCCATCCCACGCCGTCACCGACCACTTTGGCAATCCATCGGTGAGGAAGATCAGGTCCGAGCCGGCCCGACGTGCCGGCGGCGGACATTCCTAGCCCCCAGTAATAGAATGCGCACATGCGCTTTGGTGCGGTGGCCAAGGCCTAACACCCCTACAGCCTAGCCTGCCACTCGAGGAAAGACGCCTGCGGCTTTGCCATTTTCACACCGCCTCGATGAATTCGTCATCAAGATCGAGAAGCCGTCCAGCGACCGAAGCACTTGAAGAGATTTTCGACGTATTCGACGGTATCGTGGCTTCGCGTGGAGACCTGGTTGTCGAGATGCCGTTCGAGAGCAGGTTGTCACCGGGCAGAAGCGCGCTATCGAGCTGTCTCGTCGTATGGCCAAGTTGGTCATTATTGCAACCCACGGTCTCGAGCCCATCGACCTGCGCCGAGGGCTCCGACGTGGCTATCGCCATCTTAGGCGTCGACGACGCAGTCATGTTTACAGGTCAGACTACCGTGAGCGAGTGCCCCGTGCTGAGGTCAGATCATGGTTTGCAATAAGACCACGGCCTCAAGCGCATCGCGACGGTTGGTACGCAGGGCCGCGCCATCATGCTCGCTGCTGTCGAGGACGCGGACTTCCTCATGGCCAACTTGACGTCCCTCTTCACCCAGTTGGGTGTCTCCGTGTTTTATAGGTTTGTGTCTCCGCCGGATGAGGGTTACTGTTGTCATATTGACCTCGCATCCGGCGCCAAGTCGTTTCTGGCTGACCGTGTTAATCACACCGACGCGTTATAGATGTCAACCCATAAGCTGCTTCTCGTCGCGTCCGAGCCGTCGCCGGACTTGGGAACTCCTACCACTGTGGTGACAAGCGTGCGCGCGGTCGTTCCGACCTGTTTGACGTTCAAGATTAGGCCCGTCGGTGCCGGCGGTTTGGCCTCGCCGCTGGTGGTTGCTAGGACTTCGGATAAGTATATGCAGCTGGGCTGCGAGGAGGCGACGAAAGCCTATTGATGAAGCACGTAACAAGGACAAGGGCTACATTAAGAGGATGGCCGTACACAGGAATACAACGATAGTCACTCGGAGAATAATCCAGTTACACACTTGTGGACTGAATCTGTCATCGAGAATATCTCCCGCTATTTCAAGCTGTTCCAGTGTCGCAGTAATAAGCCCCGCTACGAGTATCTCGCGCACGTCGTTCTTGCGCTCAACGAACTTGCCGCAGACCCGTGTCTTATCTTATTGACAGTTTGAACCTCATCTATGAACGCGAGGTCAAACTGGACGAGACCATCCCCACCCCGGGGCAAGACCCGAGAGAGGTTCCGGTGTCGATGGCGAGGAAATGCACGTCACCATACATACCGCAGTCGACGAGGTCATCAGGGTCCTGGCCGGGACAGTGTCGCCTCAAAACGATTATTTCGCCGCCGAACTGGTCAGGCACAACAGCCTCGCCTGCATCGTTGTACTAGGGCGGCATCGTGTCGTTGCCCAAAGCTCCCCCTCGGCTGCCGTGATGAATTGAGACGCAGACCAGATGACTGTCCCCGTGTTGTAAGCGAGAACGACGTTCTGAGTCCAGAACTCCAGGTGCCACGCTCTGGGTCGACGAGGCAGCAGGGTGGTTTTCTCAATAACCGCCAACTGTTGTCATTAGCAGCAGCCGTAAGCTGCCGCTGGTCGTGTGCTTAGGAGAAGAGGATTGAAAGTAGCCGAGCCGCCTGTCCGTGACGGACTCGCTGACCCGCCGTACGTGATCGCGCAGCCAGTTGATGTCGCTGCTGAGTAACCACAGCGACATCGGATACATGGTAATCTTTCGGATGCATGGTAATCTTTGGGAAGGCCTCGAGGGCTCGTCTCTGGCCGTGTCCGACACGGTGCCGTATACACGGTTGAGAATGTAGCTCAGCTCTCAGACGACGGCGCTGTACTCGAGGTGATGTGAGCGTGATCGGCGCACATTTGTGCGCGTTCGTTGTCGCTTGGCGTATCTCCGAACCACGAACTGCACTTGTCGATCTGTTCGAGTTCGGCGAGCTCGCTGTTAAGAATGGTATGAGCGCGCCGTCCAGGGGGAGGTAAGCCGCCTGTACGGCAGTTTGCATGTCCACCAGGCGTGTGTCGGTAAGGAGCACTTCAGCGTTGGTCTTCGGCCCCTCTAATAGCGATTGCGGTCCGAACCGAGACAATGATCGCTGCCACTATGGTCAACATCGCGCTGCGAATGAGTGTGGCCGCCAGTGTCGGCAAGTACACCCAAGTCTAATCGTCCGTGTGCTGCGAGCCTGATTGAGCTCGCTGCGGCTCGTGACCTGTGAGTCTAACGGGTTACAAGATGGCTGCTGGCTTGGGAGGCCAGCTGTGCTGTAACCACTCAGTGGCTAAGAGAGCACGAGCCCAGAGTCGCGCGCACAGTAGCGTATGGCTACGACCACCGGAGCCGGGACGTCGCATCCGGCAGCTGCCGGGCTATGATGTCGATCGCGTCGCCGGTGACGCGTCCGTCGTAGACCCATTCGGGAGCGTCAAGTCTAGGGGCGCACTGCTGATGGCTCGCCATAGCATCCAAAATGTCAATGACGTGCTGGTGTTGCTCCGCGAATGCGCGGTACGCGACCTATTAGGTGTCGAACGTGCATATGAACGCGCGTCCGTCCTGGATCAGCAGATGCTGCCCGCGGGCACTAGTCTTTGGACGCGGACGAACATCGTTGTCTTAGGGTTCGTTCCGAAAACTGTTCCACCTGAACACGAAGCGCAGATTGTAATACTTACCTTCATGCCGCTCAAACAAGAGCCCGCCGACGACGTGAGGGATATACCACCGGGTGTGCCCATTGTCGGTCATGATCTTCCTGATGTCGATGCTAGTCTTCGCCCCGAAGGCCAGGCACTTGCTGTAGTCGCACTACTCCCGCTCGGTTAGCTTGCTGAAGTTGACCATTGAAGGACCGTGGTGTCGGAAAATTGCCCTGTTTATGGATGCGAGCTGTCCGGGTCTTGGTTTTGCTCTATGCGCGAGAAGTGAAAGCAAGCTTTGGGTTGGCACATGTAAGCAATGTAAGTGCCCCGTATTCGGTGCTCCATGTACTGCTACTCCACATTGGGTGGGACAGTGTAGAGGAGTTGCAAGTGGCTAGCTTGTTCCCGTTGGCACAGTGTAATTGATGGTCTAGTGGTTCGAAAAACAGATACTGCCGTTGAAGAGCGCTGCTCATTCTTGAACGCCTCGCGGAAGTCCGCAAACATCGCCCTCAGCGAGATCACGGGGCCGAGATCCGGCGGATGCTTCGACGCTTTAACATCTCATTCTACCCCAACATCCGTCGATGCTCCTCCTTCCCTGATCCCAGGGGCGCAATAATGGCTCCGGCGTCATCCACCCGCCCTCAGGCGAGCAACCACAACAGCGAGTTTGGGGATCAGCAGCTTATTAGCCCAGAGTGCAAAGGCGAAGAAGCTAGCCAGCGCGAGCGGCAATTAAGATCATAGCCGTCTTCGAGTCTCCATTCGAGCTTCCCTGAGAGGTGGTATCGAGTTTCGGACAAAGGACGAGATAGATGAGACATCACCGACGAACCCTTCCAACAATGGCACAATGGAGGATACGTTAAACCACTTTAACTATGACACTCTCCATAAGGGAGGCGTCGGAGTTTGATCGCGCGCGAGTCCCCCACTCGCCGCGGTTTCCTGGCTTCCTGATCTGTGACTTACAGGCGCCTGTGTCAAATATACCTTGAAGGGTGCGGCTCACATGGTAGGGTTTGTCTGCTGCATCTTCTTCCACAACTTTCCGTCAATGATCAGCCATGACTCAATCGCGGTAACAGTCTGCTCACCCGATGCCGGCACCCTGCGTTGACGGCTTGGGGTTATGAGAGGGATTACTCTTGTGGGCAGTAGGGCAGTCGGCAGAGCGTAGAATGCGCCGATCAGACAAGGGTTGGCTTCGCCCTCGCCGACGGTGTTCAGGTGAGAGACGCTCCGTTTGCGTTGGCGGTCGTGGTCATAATCTCGATAATACGGCCTCCCTGTTTGATTGCAGCTGGTAGGTTGCAGAGTCTGACACCCAGAATCAGGAGCATCGCGCGTGTGAGCCGTTTTCGCGCTCTGCACAGGTCATGAGGTTGTAGTCAGTTTCGCGAGGCAGAGGGAGCACGATCCCATCCGCGCACAGTTGAGAGTTGTGGAACGGCTCGAGGACGCGCTCGTAGCCCGGGGAGCAGGTGCAGCAATGCTATCTCGGTTATAGGGTAGCTCTGTTTGCGGGGTCTGAGTCGTTGATCTTCAAACTTGCGCATATGGATGTGGATGAAGCGAGCCGCTCGGATGCGGCGGGAATCACAGCACCGGAGACCAGCCTAGGGCGGATTGCGGTATCATATACAGACCATCTTCTGGTCTCAGCCCTCACGACTACCGGATGACGATACTACCTTAGTACTTCAGAATCGAGCCGTGAAGGCCCATCAGGTCGCCGGTGTCGGCAGCGGAATAAACGGTAGTGCTAACACGAACGCGCACCATCCGTTCACCGTTTCTGGGAACTGACTGGCTAGCTTGCCAGTGTGGCGAATCAATTGAGATTGACTCGGAAGAAGAAAATCGCTCCCCGGAGTGTAGTTGTCATCCAGATGCCAACACTGTTCTGGGGACTCACTGGTCTAGCTGTTACTGCAACGGTAGGAGAACAGCTCAACGGTGAGAACATGAGTTCCGTGGCAAAGGCAATCCACAGCAACGAGAAGATCATCCGCCAGCCGAACCCAAAGGTGAACTCACAGATCAACAAGACGATGTTCCAACAAGCGACTTTGATCAAGAGGGGTGGCATACTGACTACCAGGCCAATGAACGGCCCATCGAATGAGCACCACCAGTACAAGACAATGTTGTAGGCCTCGAGCTTGACATCTCCCACGTCACTCCCTTTTATCCTAGCCAGGATTTAGGAGCGAGTCGCTGTCGTGCGGCCCCTATCGCCCCTGCTGATGACGTGCTCGCCCGAGTCCAGGGTAGGATAAGCAGGCCGAAGTCTCTGCACGCTTGTAAAAGGGACCGAGGCTAACATTCTTGGCGTAGTGTACGCGAGGTAGACGACAGTGATAACGTTCACAGTCAGCAGCTCGTGCCTGCACAATTATCACGCTCAGGGCGATGTTCCCTTCCGCCCAAACGGAAACAGCTGCAATAGGTGCCACCCTCGCCGGTGTGAAGGCCATGGTTCCTACCGCGGCGAGAACCATTGGCAGTCACTCTGGCTCGTTGCAGTGATGAGGGCGAAAGCGCTCAGCGAGAGGTCTTCGTCATCGACGACGACCTTTATCGGCGTATCTGGCTTCTGCTTCAGGTGGTCAAGGAAGGTAAGCTTGACGTTCGCCTTTGTATCGTGGCCTGGGCCGAGTCACGACTCCTGTACCGACAACCTCAATTGCTGGGTACCAGTTGCTGGTGACATATGGACGGTCGTCTTGCCGTCGAGGCTGTCAACGGAGGTGATGGCTATCTAGTCTTCCAATGCAATGATTGCGCTGGGAGATACGGTGTACCGGTCCCTCGGTGTGTACACTTCACAGGCGTTGAGGACTGATTGGCACGTGCTTGGGGATGATGGGAATTGTTCCGGCTTGTCGGAGTCTGAGGAGATGTTGCTCTTGACGGGCTTGCGGACAACGGTCATATTGAAGTTGTGGTTGGCAGGCAGAAGCACAAAGCCGCTTGACGGAGAGATGCAAGAAAGCAGGGGAGGACCTAAGTAGAAGACTATATTATGGCTTTGAGGTCGCGACGGCGGAAGGTTGGCAGCCCGAAAAGACCTCCGGGACCAGGTTGCCCTTTACCGGCAGGCGATGGCACCACATGGGGATAGGGAGCCGGGGAAGTTGTGCCATGGCGGGCACCATCTCCCACTTTCTAGCCCGGATCGCCACAAGCGACAGGATACGGCGTCATCGACCTGCAGCTGAACACCAGTGACGGCGACATCAGGGTCAGAGCTAAGCTCCCAACACTTCCGCATTTCTGTTCCCTTAAATCAGGAGCTAATGTGGGCACATGCAGAGCTATCTCTTCTGCGGCCAATGATCACCGAGACATTGGCGCTTCAGAGATATAGGCAGAGCTCGGCATGAAGCAGGAGTCGCAGTAGGGTCTAGAGGGCTGGAGGATGCGGAAGGAGAAGAAATCGCGGTTGGTGGACTCGACCGATGTTGGGTTGAATGCTGTACGAGAAAGGTATTTGAGGTTGTTCGGGCTTGTAATAATAGATCATTAAGGGATTGATACAGATCTTGTCGCTCATGAAAAAGATTGGCGTCACGGGATGGAGACTTCTCACATTTGGTCGCCCCGTCGTTCGTTTCATCATCTATCCCATTGTTTATCAGATTATCGTTCCGTCACTCGTTCCAACGGCTGTCATATCATTTGCACATCGTTGATTCCACGCTCTCATCAACGATATGCCGTAGCGCACTCATCGTCGACCCCTCCTTACTCTTATCCAGCAGACTATGAGCCCTAAACTCCCAATAATATATGAAATCTTGACAAGGTAATAGTGAACATCTCTCTCTTACCATACAATTCTCTGATGTGTTTAGGTTTGAGTGGCCTGGTCACCGCTACACAGTTAGGGCGCCCACTGACCCACATCCGGGTTCCGCCTCAATATCAACCTACTATGCACGCCAACTACGCAAAGGACACCTTAACCCGCCGTGTTTCGCCAGAAAAGAACACCGCCGGCATCGCAAAATAAATCTCTACCAGGCGCTACAGAGCATTGGAAAAGCGCCGCCCTCTACGACCGCGGCTGTAGTTGAACGGGTGATGTGTATATTGCTACAAAGACTTTGCGCCAAGACTCCGGCCACACCCTAGCTCTACACAAGGTATGCACACACATTAAGGCCTACCAGGCAGCGATTGCACACTTGCAAGATGCGTCATAAAATACAGACTGTGGCACATTGCCCGATACTTCAAAACAGGGGTTTCACGTCTTAAGGTGATAGCTCGGACGACCTATGTCGCTATCATCTTGAGCCGCGCGACCAGCGCGCCTTTGATTGGCTGACTTGCCCGCGGTCGCGCGGCTGACGCTGGCGCGGTTCGTGCCACTGATTGACAGCTCAGAGTGGACACATGTGCCGCCAAGCGCCGTCACAATTGCTAACCTGCGACGTACGACCAAAAAGCCGCCGAAGGAAACGTGCAAATGGCATGCATGGAGTTGAGGCGTGTGCAGAAGTACTAGGACAATGAGAGTAGGTAGTCAGAATTGAACGTACCCCAGCATCGATGCTGTGTTGTGGATGCGGCATGAGGTCAATGTGCTTGGCGCCCCTGAACCGGACCCAGCTCGATCGAACGGGGGAGCCAGTATGGCTCCAACCACCTTGGCCACCAAATACCACCAAAAAAAAAGTGCGGTGCTTCGCGTGCACACAGTCGAGAAGTGTACAGTAATCATAGGACAACTAGAATATGCAGTCAAAATCGAAAACATCACCCGGCATGGATGTGCTATCGTAGATGTGCTGAGGTGGATATGCCTAGCGACTCTTAACCGGACCCACCGATATCGAATGGTGAGCCAGGACGATACCAGCCAACCGCCATGTCCAGCAAATACCACCACAGAAGGGTGGTGCTTCACGTGCACTCGGTTGAAGAGTGTACTGGGATACCGGGCCAATCAGAATACGCGTTCAGAATACAAAATACCACCCGGCATTGATGTGATGTCGTAGGTGCGGCGTAAGATCGATGTTTTGGGCGGACCCTGCTTGGACGTGATTTCGTATGTGTAAGAGCCAGGATGACACAGCGCACTAAGGTCGGGCGGCTCGGGCAAATCTTTGGCTCCGTGTCCTCATGAGCTCTGACTACCACGGTGCTGTATGCTGTTACTAGCGGACCTAGTGAGAATTGGCGTGCCACCACTCGGAGATTCTTTCGTCCTTAATAATCATCCTATCGACGACCGCGTCTTCTAAGCACCGTTTCCGCGACCAACTGGAACACGCCACGAATCTGATTGACCAATTTCGTTGCACACCGCCCGCGTACAATAGTAGTACTCCCATAGCTACAATCCTGCCTTGACTCCTAGCTTGAGACAAATACTTCCTTGTGGGCTTGCACTTCACGTCTTCACGCTCCCATAACCACTGTGGCAGGCCAGGACGCGAATCTACAACCAGGGCAAGATGTCCAACCGTAGCCCGGCCCGGGGGTTGAGACCACGAGGTGGAGATGCAATGGTTATGGGTTGAGTTCAAGTCACTGTGCACTACGGTCGGTAGCCACTAAAGCCTCCAACCACCCGCCCCCCACCCCCCCCCCCCCCCACCCCCAAACTCCCCAGAGACCCACTAAACACGTGCCGCATCACGTGATTTCACGACCCGATAGAGAAAGGGGCCGCGGACACTTGCATGCCCGTGGCCCCACAAAGGGATCACCGACAAAACAACCCGCTACGTGGCCACACGTAGAGGGACCGTTGCCTTCCTTTTGTTAGTGTACCTGAACACGGATGTCGAGCCCTAACTCGCCACCCATACCCGGTTGCACCCTGAGAAACCCCCCCAGTCTGACACTCCCCCGATGGGCTGCGGACACAGCCACAGCCTCACCACACACCCCGATTTGTAGAATATCCACACCATGTACCTAGGTAGATAGATAGGATAGCTCTACCCGTCCCATACCCCCTGCAGGGAGTAGGCGGGTCCTGCTCGCAAGACCGGTCGACCCCACGGACGTTAATGGAACACACACACACGCACACGCCACTAAAGCCTCTCCAATCTAGATCAAGTATCTCCACATACATATTTGGCTCCGGGGTACACCTAATATAACTACGCATTCCGGTTACAGAACCCTACCACTTATACCAAAAGAAAACTACCATGGAGAGGGGTGTTTCGCGTACACCAGATTGACTCGTATGCAGAAACACTCGGAGAATCCGAATCTCCGGTCAGAATCGGAAGCACCGCCCGGTATAGACGTGATATCCGCGTTATGGTAGCTTGTGTCAGGTCCGAGATGGACGAGTCTCACGACGCAGGCCCGACCTCATACCGCCCGATGCATTCCAGGCTGGAAACCCTGCCACCGACAAAGGTTTTCCACCAGCAATGAGTAATTCGCGTGCACTCAAGCGAGGGGTGTAGAGCAACGGCGGGACAGTTAGTATATGCCTTCAGAATTGAAATCACCTCCCGTTGTAGACGCGATATCCGTGCACGTGTACCGCAAGTAGATGTCTCCTAGCGTGGATGTGTAGCTCCGGAAAAAGGGAAGGAAAGACTTATCACACGGTGCTTTCTATACACTAGACAGTCTTAGATTATTTGAGAAACGGACTACCCGCTTGCACTTGTTGTAGAGAGAACACCACGATGCCCAAGGTGGTGTATGTAAAGATGTTAGGTGGTATTCTATGATGTTCAGCATTCTGGCACACGCACACCGATACCTGACGCACGTCGGGAGGTTCCGTCACCCATCGTGGTAGCGAGGGAACGTCACGGCAGAACAGCAAAAACCACCGGGTCCAATTCAGAAGATGTAAGAACGCTTTCAGTGTTAAATGCCAGTGTTGCAACGAGATATCATGGGTTTTGGGGAATTTGAGTGTACCAGGTTAGGCAATCTGGTCACCGGCCCTGGGTCATCCTGTCACGCACAAGCATTCTCGCCACAGAAATGAACTGTTTCCACCACCAACATCAATAATTCGTGTGCACATCAGCGAAGACTAAACAGAAATGGCAGGAAATTGAGAAGAAGCGGTGATTTCAGAACTTCCGCAACGGCACCGCTGCGATGTCGTGATGTGCTGTAACGCGGATGAGTTTGGCGGCACTCGACTGGACCCACCTGTGGCACATCGAATGAAGAACGAGGGTGCGATGATCGCCCATCGCATAGATTTCCACTAGGAAGATGGGTGTTTCCCCTGCACAAAGCAAAGAAAGATGCAGAACTACTAGGAGGATACGTCTATGTAATCCGCTTCGAAAACACCCGCGCAGATATCAAATTGTAGGTGTGGCACGTTACGTTGTGGCATGCTGTGAATATGACATGATCGCACCGAACAACCCATTCTACCTGCAGATTCGCGCTCTATCAGCACATCAAGAATCACCAGACCAATTCCGAAAGGCTGCAACGAAGCTGTTGTCGCTCGATTGAAGCGCCTCTTTCCATCCCCTGACTCGTCAAGCTAGATGTGTTGAGGTTGGGCGGATTTGCCTGTATCTTAGGTTTTCCTCACATAGAACCCCAGCAAACTTGCGATGGCGCCTAATCTGCCGTTCAGTTTACCGCTACTGTAGCGCCATGCCAGTGTAGCACTCAGAAGCTTGTTTTTGTGGCATTCTGTCCTCGAAGTGTGATATGATAGTTCCTTCCCTGTTTGTATCTGGTCAAACTCACGATTGGACCAAGACGATATCAAATGTTGTCGAAGAGGTCGTCGGACCAAAAAATGTAGCGATGGAAGAGTTGAGAGATCGGCATTATGATTATAGGTTCCAAGTCGATATCATGGTGAGATATATATCCTGTTTCAACAGTCAGATAACCGTGTTACTTACCTTCATATAGCCGAATGTAAGGGGAGGCATATAGGCTATAACTTACTTCACAAATACGGTGGCGTGCTCCTGTCAACGTGCATCTTGTGCTGTGTGATACGTGTAGTACTTCCGCAAAAGTTAATGCTTCTCTCCGTGCAACGTCGCTTCTGATGCCGCCGCTTTCATTTTCCCGAACCGTGCAAAAGCCGTGCCAACCCTTGTGGCTGTGTGCTGGCGGTGCGCTGTTGCTAGTCGTGTATGGCCGCCGTGGGTCCCCGGGTTGTGTTTCTGCCTTCGCCGCCAATCACCCAGAGCTGTGTACAACAACCTATCTCCACGAATGAAATAGTTGAACGTAAAAGCAACCCTGTACTGTAGTAGTCATTAAAGACGTTATCCGTGGGTGGTAGATAGACTAGAATTGGAAGCAGTTGCATCTGCCGTAATCGGTTAATACCAGCTTTTGTGAACTTGACCATCTAGACTTTATGGACATCCGTCCATAGGAGATACATGCAAATATCTGGCATAGTCAGGCACAGTTATGCTCAAACGGTTATTACGATGGGCCGCGGGACTGTTATGGTCTGCCCACCTACAATCGAAGGTCTTCTAGAACTGTTATTCTAGACTAGAACTTGGTGATCAGTCAGCTAGGGAGTCATTACCCCTATGAGCAACACCCCACTCACGCGACAGGGCACCTTTGTAAGCGCTTCACTATCTGCATTTGCAATCGAGACGTAGATTGAAAGGTGAGCCTCAAACACGTACCCTCGCCGTTAGGTGATACACGACGAGCGGTTGAACGGGTACAACGACGAGCCTCCCAGTATCTAGTTACAGGAGATCGACGTAACACTCACAAGTGAAATTAGCGTATCGAGAGAGGTTGAGCATAGTAATCAAATGCGCCTAGCTTGCGGTGGAGCCCTTCATTGCGATGCTCGGCCGTCAATCAGGCTTTATGGTCTGTTGAGGCCAGCCCCGGTACACTGGGTGCAGTGGTCCCAGCGTGCCTAGGCATTCCAACCCCTGGACGCTGAGAGCACCCGTGCCTACACACGGAGTTTGCAAGCCAACTTCCATTGGGTGGGCAGTCCCTGTACACTGTGTGCATCCACCTATTCATACCTCCCGAGCTGAATTTGATCCACATGATGACGGGTTTCCTGTCGCCAAGTTTCATTCTCACTTGAAAGCTGCTAACATTGGGCAAAGTCAGCAGAGTGCGACATCATAAGGGTGCAAACCACCGACACTTAGCGTACCAGCGCAACTACCCTCGTTGAGACGCCGCCTGTGCCAGCATTGCATACCACATAAACCTCGTGGTAAAAATTCAATTGCTTGTTGCACAGAGCTTGGCATGCACTATAAGATTCAACACCTCGGATCCCCGCGCCAACCAACCGGGTCATCATCATGGGTATTATCGGCAATTTTCGAAGGCTCCTTGGGCGACCGCTTGGATGCACTCCCCAGCCATCGTCTCCTTTCTCCAGCATGTTGGCCTCACGACGGCGAGCCGATCTAGGGGACCACTACCGTACGGCCAACGACCCTACTCTCGAAGATCAACGTCTAGCTTCCGAGGTCACCGATCAGCGCAACCTTGCCCGCTTGTTGGCCTTCCCATGGCGCCTATTACACTCTTGTGCACGTGCCAACGCGCAGAGAACCTGCTCACCATCGACCCTCGCACCGGGTAGATCGAGGACGGCATGCAAGAAGTGAGTATCTCGGATTTCTCATCGCAATGGGGGCCGGCAGTTGCCTTATCGCAATGTGAGCTCAGTTGCGTTCTGGCGATGTGGGCAGCTGTCGGTTTTCTGATCATCAACAGCAGCTGATCGTTAGGTGATCAAGTTCGATTCTCATGATCTTTGATGGCCAACCGTGCGATTTTACGACTCTTCACATCTTCCGCCCTCGCAGGTGATAGCTGCAAAGCGGCAGCGTTTACTGGCAATTGATGCAACCAGTGTGCCCAAAAGTCTCATGCTCTCGCTGTATGGTGGCCATCTGGAAACCTACGCGTGTAGGAACCACTTTGTCCTGCATCAATGGCAAGTGGCGGCCGATCCGAAAGAAAAAAGTTGAAGCGTAAAGCTATCAATTTAGTGCACCTTGTGGTATGGTTTGTAGCTTTTGGGAGGGGGCAACGTAGGTGCTGAGTCGGGGGAGCTCGAGCGGCGGTGGTTCGAGTTGACAATGGCGAAAACTCGGCGTGTCATGTCCGTCCCCGGCAGCAGCAGCCAAGAAGGCACGGCAAAGCATTCTGGTAACAGACGCGAGTTGTAGACGTCAAAAAGACAAGTCCACCTGCCACAGAGTCAAAGTCCGGCACGAGACGATACACTTGGCAGGCAATGCAATGAAGATTGAAACATGTTACTTGGAGGAAACAGATGAACAGCTACACCCATGCCTCTCTTGTACACATGAAAATTGAAGCCAATTGGGAGCTCCATCTATGCTTCCTCCACTCCTCTGGCCTCTAAGGGTCTAGTACAGATGAGAGACCATCGGGTATAGAGACCGTTAGGGCATCCTGCCCGGTCGGACAAAGGAAACGAAACAGGCATAAAGGCAAAGAGACAAGCTACACGAGAACAACTCTAGTACTAAGCCCTGTGCTCCCTTCACTCATATCCAAGTTTACGGTCAGCCACCTTTCGAGCATCGAGGTGCCGGAAAGTCATTGGTAGGGACTCACATTCTAAAAAGACCCTCCGAGACCACAAGGCCAACGAAACTGAAGTACAGCTACAGCAATCACCTGTGTTGCAGTCTTCTAGCGGATGGGCTACCGTCCTCTGCATATATTACGACCCCGTCCAGGATCTTGACAGATGCCGAGATTGTCCACATAACCGTTATGTGGGGAGCAGCTGGTATATACGCCGCACTACTTGAGCCAGTGACCTCTCTTCCGCTGCCTTCTCTTCAGCGTTGGAAACGGCTTTGTTACTGGCCTCGCTCCCTTGAGCTTCTACATTCATGAGTAGGGGTAGAGAAGGCATGTCCACTAGATAGCGGTCTCTGCCTTAGTCGACGCCGAAACCGCCTGGATACTTTAACGAGAGAGTCATCGGAAAGGTGGTCTGGGTGAGGCAATGGTTAAGTAGCCCGGCTGGAGTCGTCGACATGTCTGTGAGTGTTGTAACCCTTCCCTCGAGTCCGGGCTACGTGGCAAGCAAAGAGTGGCGTCCTGTTGCTCCTTGGCTAATAGAGGATGTCGGTAGTTCGTGTCTCTTGGTCTGCCTGCAGACGCCTGACAACGTCGATGAATGAAAGCGAGAACGCAGGCCGTTCTGGCCGTGCCACGTGTTGTAGATGGTCCGCATACCCTGTCCCGCTCGGTTTCGTCAGCTGGGGCCACCGGCTTAGGGGATGACTTCTTGGTTGCCACCTGTTGGTCTGATAGTTCGTGGGAAACAAGTCTCTAAAAGATGTGCGCCGATCACGGCTCTGGATGTCTCGCTCGATGCTGTTATTGAGGCTTGGGATAGGCGGGGAGGTAAGAGTCCTTGTTTTACTAGTGCAGTTCCGGGCTCAGCGCGACATAAGATTGAGACCGGGGCCGCTAAAAGGATTGTAGACCGTGTCATCAACCAGCGAGGTGTCAGCGCTGTATCAAGCATAAGTGATACACAGCGACGACAGCTTACTGATCTGCCAACTGTAATGTTGGCGCAGATCCTTGTCCCCTGAAATGGGAAACCCTCGCGCCGCCGTATTGCGCCCCTTCTCTCAATTCCACAGGATTTGACAGAAGGCTTAGCGTGCCGAAAACTGGCGATAGCCTCAAGTCTTGATTGGTCAATGACGGCATTGTCGAAGAGCATGGACCTCCCCGGACAAGACAATGGAATATCGAGGAAGCCGAACAACTCTGGGGTTTATGGAGGTTGCGTATGTAAAAGCACGTCAGCGGCCACCCAGAAGCACGGTTCTGGATGGTGACTCAAGCTTCAGTTCAACCATTTTAGCACAGGACTCGTCTGCTCAGTCTGAATCGGGCATCGATTTGCTTTCCTCGTCCGCCTTAACTTGTTGAATGCGCTTGGGCATATTAGAGGTGTGCTCCTGGACTCAGCCTCGACAAAGTCTGGGCTTACGGTCTGCTCGTAAATACTCAATCGCCAGGAGGGTCGACAGAAAGTCGTATGCGTTGTGGGACGACACGTTTACGTCGCTCACTGCTAGGCCGTCAGCTTGAATTAACTTTTGCTGATAGCCGGACATGGAGATTGCCAGCGCTGAGGAGGAGCGAAGCGGGAGCCTGAGCGACGCAGGGACTTAGCGCTAACGTATAACTACCGTGTGACTGTAGTTCCCGTCTGCGACTGAGGACTCGATGACGACGGTAGCTGCGGTGGACTTTGAGATGAGGTAATTGGATGGGAAATGAGGATACCTAAGGCGAGAGACTTCTGAAAATGCCACGGCGGAAGGCTGGAGGACTCGTGGACTTCCGGATAACTATTTGGCTCCTTAAGCTCAGGATTCAAAAATGCGCCACTCACGAATTGTGGTGCACTGGGAGTATTCGCTAGGAAATAAAGCATCTGGTACCTCGGCAGCGATGCACCCAAATGAAGAAATCCAATCAGTTGGGTAGAGTAACAGCAAAGCGAAACTCCATCGAAGTGAGACTCCACCAAAGCGACTCCCCACCAAGGTGACTCCCCTTCAAAGCGACATCGTTTCAGCGAGGTAAGGAGTCCGCCAAAGTAATGCTCCATCGAGGTGACACTCCACCGAGGTGAGTCTACTTCAAAGCGACATAGCGGAGTTGACGAGGGAGGAGAAGGGCGAGGAGGAGAACGGGTCTTTGGTTGGGGTGAAGAAAGAGATGGAGGCTGTTATGGGGACTGCTGCAGAGGCTGGGCAAGCCGGGGAGGCCAAGGACGGGTTTATTTGGATGTGGAGGTGGACGAACAATTGAAGTCTCAACGGGCGAGGACGGCTAGGTCGTAGAGCAGGTGGTGCAAGGCGTGGATAAGAAGGAGGTACAGACTGGTGACGACATGGAGCTGCCGGGCATACCACAAGAGGCAGATATGTAGATGGGTATTTTGTTACAGAGATGTATTTACCAACGATAAGGCGGCAGACATAAATAGAAGGGTCACAATAGCTCGGATGTGGGAACAAGATCTGGTTTTAACTGCCCCTTCTATCCCTTCTATTCTCTACCGAGTTCTACCCTCATCATCTGCAACCTCTTAGCTCGAGTCTCCTTATTGCCCTGACCAAGTGATCGTTTGTGTGACCGCCTCATTCTTTTGATTGAGCCTCCCGACAGCAGTCATTCAGACGCAGGGCACTGCTGCTGCACCGGCTGCTCTTCAGAAGCGGGCAAAACCAAGACTAAAATGACTAGGATCAAGGTCAAACGTTGTTTGTGGTGCTTGTTCCGGATAAGCTTCAGTTTTCCTTGGCTTGGGGCGAGTGCTTCGTAGGTGGCTGAGAGTCGAAGTCAGCGTCTGGGAATGCACTCTGTCTCTGTCGCGTTCTTGTTCGGCTGCTGGTTAATGGCGCGCTGATACTGCCAGGTCGGACTTCGCCGGGATGCCGATGTAAATGGCGTTGAAGATGAAGTCAATAATGACCCTCTCCTTTTCCCCAGGGCCTTGGTCAGACGCTGGGTCTGTCAACTGGGTTGCGGTCGCTTGGTCAACCCCTGGCTTATCATTACCCAGCTTGGCGTGGGCCGTCTGGCGCGCCCACCGCAGCCAAGATCACGGAGTATGATGAACCGACAGGTGAATGTTGTTGCTTTCCTTGGCCCATCCGGTGACGTATTTATTGTCCTTCACCCGCTATCGGACCTCGCGCGGCTTATCAAGAGAAGACGAGGCAGCCGAGACCAAATTAGCAATACTCCGCGTAGAGGTAGAAGTAAATTCGTTTGTTGGCGTTAAAGGAGTCGAGTTGCTATCATTTTAGTCCGGTGCCTAGGTTCTTGGAAAAAAGGAAACGACGGGTGAAGACGGTCGAGGGTGGGTAGAAAATCGTCTTTGGCTTCGCTGGCTATTTCATGCGACATTCCAAAGATGTTATCAAAATTTTGGTCTCCTTCGGCCTCCCCGAAAGAATCTGACGTTAACTAGGTCGGCTGGTAGATTACTGGCACGACGGACGTCTTGTATATGACCTCCTTGCTGGGCGGAGGGAGAGCTTTCGCGCCCGCAGTAACGCGATCAGAGGCTGCGTGTAGTCCGTCTCAATGTCGAGTTCCAGCTCGTCAGTTCCTAGAAGTACGTCGACGGTCCAGGATGGTTGCGGATATGCGACAAACGCTTGAGACGGACGCCAACTCGATCGATACCGGCGTTGTAACGACTGGAGAATGTGCCACACAAATTCATCAGTCAAGTGAAGAATGGGTGATGGGATATACTTAAGGATGTCCGGCCTGAACAGGGTTAACAAGAGAAAAATAGGTTTGACGACGTGCAAGTTGAGAGTTGCCCTGGTTTCCTACGTTTCATAATGGTTGGGAAGTACTTAAGGCTGGAGCGGCTGGACGTGGTATTCAATTGCAATACGACATTCCGCTCCCTGTTGCTTCTCGACATCACTTGCGCTTTTATACCACGTAAGTTCAAGATGATCCAAGGTGGAGAGACTTTGTTCGCTGGGTCATGTCCTGCGTTCCGGACTTACGGAGTTGTTTGTATGCTATCTTCACAGTGATCCTGATATTAGCCTTTACATGCTGTCAATGCTAGGCATTAACGAAGATAGACAGAGGGTTCAATGCCTAATTAGATCCTGTTAAATTGGAGACCCTAGTGGCGAGGCGAGCATTATGACATGATCCAACTAGCACCCAAAAAGGGGTGTCTCGATCTTGGTACGTCAGCAATCAGCCCGGCAGAAGTTTGCATCGGCCACGAGGATTAAGCACGAGCTGGTGCGCGGATCAATCTAGCGAGTTCGAAATTGCGGGAGGTCGTAGCCGGCTAGGTTGAGCTGTGTGACCGGTTGTTTGAGCTGCTCAACTTAGAGTTGGTCGGAGTCAGTCGTACTGCCTAAGATGTAGAGAACGGGAAATTCAATTGACACTGACTGAGTACTCTACTGTCATCTCGGCAAGCTTGAAAGAATCCACGCTCTTTGGAGCATTCTGAAAAGTCCGACTCACTTGCTCAAGTCGATTGAGAACCATTCTCGGACTTGGCCAGTCCGAAGATCATGGTTGGCCAATGTCCCTCGCGTCCCCGAACGCCTGGGACAAGTAGGCTATGCCTTGCTCTCTCTGAAGAATAACCTAAGCGTATGACTCATTGGTGTATGACTCGTCCGGTACATCTTCTGAGGAACCTCGTACATGCCTGTGTAGATCGTTTCGGACTAGCCCACTTTCTTTTTATCTCGAAGAGGCTACTGTCGTTTCATCGACCTTGCATTACACTAGAGAATACCGACCTATATGATATCAAGGGTGAGCGCCTGACCCAAAAGTCTGAGGAGGACTTCCGAGAATCCCATCGTGTATAGGGAGCCGAGTTATCAAATAACTGCTAAGATTCCCGTAAACATAACCTCCCGCCTGCTAGGAACCCAGGTGCTACTACACGGAGACCGTCTGTTGACTCGGGATTTCGGATGAGAAAATCGAGTTCCTGTTTGGCGTCGGTACTGGCAGGGCTGATGAGCTTGGCTTGGGTGTGCATCGCCTGAGCATTAAGGCGGGATATGATGGAAGCCAGTCCTGGAGAGCAGGTGGCCAAGGGCGCTCCTCGAGTAACATTATGCATGAATAAGTATGGCATTTTGCAAAGTCGTTCCCGTGAAGTGATCGAAATTGAGGAAAATAGTGCGTGTCGTAGCTTAGGTTTATCAGAGGAGAGCCCAGCTGCTCCAGAGACACTTTGCGGGCTGGGTGCGGAGAGGGGATAGCCCAACACAACCAATCCTCGATCTTAGGACTAGTCGCCGAACCTTCTTCTACACCACACTCAATGGTACCCTATGTGAGAGTCTATAGTAGCCGCCCCGCGCTATGATATCTATGCAAAACTTCTTGAAAAGCCTACAACGGATGGTTCGGGCCACATATTGTGAAACTTTCCTCTAAACGGAAAGCTAATGTGGTCGAATGGTGGCTTGCGAAAAGCTCCCTATTGTGTGTTGTTTCTTCGGCGTGTTTTAGTTCTACGCGTCGTGTCTCTTGTTAGAGGCCAATTCATACTATGCCGAGGATGACACTAAACTTGATATCGACCATCTCTTGGAGTTTCACAATTAAACTTTTCTCGAAGGCGATGCTCAACAAGGCAAGCAGCTGTGCTCGAGGCTATTACTTCTCGGGCCAATGTGTGGCTACCCAGGCGACCGCCATTTTGTGCTTCCCTGGTCAACACCCCGTGCCTAGCCAGGCATAGTAAGCCTTGCAGGAGTAACTGGTCTGCGCTTAGTTGTTGACTTTATTAAGACATGCCTACAAATTAGGTTCTGGATACGGAAATCCATGTGGTAGTGGAATTTGAGGTGATGGCTATGTTGTACTGCCCAGGGTGATATTCACCCCGACTTCCACCATCAGCGGTCTTTTTACAATCAAAGAACACCCGGAGGCACTCCTCGGTGAGTCGGCCTGCCCAGTGCTGTTCAATTCTTACTTTAGAGAATGGGAACGGCTGGCTAGGTGAGCTCCATTTTGTGCATCCCTGGTCGACGCTCACCAACACAGCCACGCAAGTCCTCTAGCCGTAATCGGCTACTTCTCGGTTAGCTGACTGGCCGAGCGGTACCTCCAACTGTATTTCTGTTGCGGAAAGCCCCTTGGTGGTGGAGATCGAGGGCAGTGTTTGCGCTGAGTCAACTCACACTCAGCCACATAGCCACGCACGGACAGTGCAGCAAAAATCTAATTCTGCTCAAAGAATTGCCAAGCTGGGGATTACCTCCGGGTATGTCTTTTGTTGCAATACATTGCTGAGTGGTGGAAAACGAGGTGAGTGTCCTGGGCAGTGAAAATGGCTCCGGCCTGCCCAAGCAAGCGCTGGCCCTTCAGTCTTATTCGGGCGCCGCTGACCTATCTAACCGGTGTAAGAACACCTCCAAGTGTGCTCCTGTTGCAAAACTCCACGTCGTGGTGGAAACTGGGGGTAGTGGCAATGTTAACGGGATCGGAAGAGCTTCACCTACCTACCCACGCGCATGAGATGCAAGACGCTTTCGGCTTGCGGTCTGCTGTTCGCTTAGCAATTGAGCCCTTTGGAGTGTGCTTTTGTTGTAGCATCTCAAGTTTTCATGGTCTGCCCAATGGCTTCGTAGCCGAGTGGCTGGGGCGAGAAGATGCTCGGGGGCACTCCCCAGCCAGGTAGATAGCCGAGCGGAGGCTGAGTACTGCTACGGTACATATGTGGGGATGGGCAGGTCAGAGCGGTTTTGTGCAGGGGTAAACACTCGCGCGTGGAAGGGCAATACAACTCGAGCCTGCAAATTAAAAGTAGATCGTTAGATTCTTCCGGTTGAGTGGTTTAAGACACAATAACCTCAGACAAAGTTGCCACGGAAATCCACCTGTCGCCGCGGAGGAGCAATTCGCGCTGCCAGGTTGACAAGTATCCAGAGGATGGAACCCACGGACAAGGCATATTATCGTCCTACGAATGTCCAGTTGACCACAAAGCCTAGATTAAAATGCGATTTGGACTTATTACCTTGAATACTAACATCTATAGTTGTCAACCGAGAGAGCAATCAGGAAAGTACCAACAGATTTAGGAGGGCCATCACCGACTCTGTCCCTGCTGCCAGGGTCGACCCTTACTAGTCGAGTCAAGTACAGCCCTCCGGCAGTAATCAACCTCAGCTCGGCTGTTAACCTAGCCGAGTAGTTCGTTCAAGTGTAGTTTGGTTGCAGGATTCCCAGTAGTAGTGGAAATCGAGGCGGTATGTTCTAGCCTACACAACCGAACGCGAACTACCACCCTCTACCTAGCCACACACAGAGCCCACAGCAACAATCCGCGCACAATAAGCTATTTGCATGTTTGAACATTACCTTCTAGTAGATTCGCGCGACAGTAATCCAGTCGGTGGTGAGAGTTGAAGGGAGTGTTCGCTCCCATACCAAATGCCCCTTACCCGCCTAGCCACGTACGTGTACTGCAGTATCAAGCGCCTTTACTCGAAGCTTTGCCTTACCGAGGGGTGCCCCCAAATGGGTCATGACTCTAGGAATTCACGTGGTCGAGGAGATCGAGGCAATGACCCGAATGTCCTCGCCCATACAAAATGTCCCTCACAAGCCGAGCCACGTATGGATTCTTTAGCAGCAATCAGCGTTCAGCTTATTGTTTGCTAGGTTGAATATTGACTCGGAGTGCACTTTGATTGCAACGTGCAACCTGGTGGTGGAGATAAAAGGGAGTGTCAAACGACGGTACAAATGGCACTCACCAGCCTAACCATGCAAGGGTCCTGCAACGGCAATTAGTTTGCACTCACCTGTTAGTGTTGTTTATGAGAGTCACCAATTGCAATTTCGGCTGCAGGAGTCTCATCGTTGGTGGAGATCGATTGGAGTATTCAAGTATGATAGGGCCCTTACCAGCATAGCCACGCCCCGACCGGCCAACAATAATTCGACACCGCCAGGGCAGTTAGACAACTCTGTGTTGTCTTTGAGTGACTTTTGGGCTCAGTGCTCTAGGTGGTGGCGGAATTAGACGGGGGTGCCGGCCTGGCTACTACAAATGTCCCCCCAGCTGCCTAGTCACATACAGACCGTTCAGCCGTAATCGGTCTCAGCTCGGCTGTTTCTCAGGCCCAAGACTGCCTGCGGCGTGCATTCTGGCTGCAGTAGTCCACCTGGTGAACGAACTCGAGGGGAGGGGCGAGGCAGCACAACGCTCCCTCACCTGCCCGGCTTCGTGCAAGACCTGCAGCAACAATCCACCTCGACCCAGCTATTTCCTTGGTTTAAGATTGCCTCCGAGTGTAATATAGCGGCAGGACTCCCCGTAGTTGCGACAATTTAGCCGAGTGTCGCCTTCGGCAGATCGCGTTTGTTGCTACCGCCAAGTATCACCGCTTGTAGAACTCAAAAACCTAGACCGCAGCCAATCTTAGGTCCTCTCAAGCCTTACCACAGCAATAGTCTGCCTACGTAGCGTTGCACGAGGCTGTAGGGACCGATTGTAGCTTGTCATAACCAGTGGTAGAGGTGGGTGCAGGCTGGTGAGTAACCGAGGGGAATAGATCGAGGATTTCAGGCAGCTGAAATTGCAGGTTGCAAGACCATGGTTGATGGGAACACTGGAACGACCTGGACGACGACATTGGCGAGGAAAAGGTGGCGTCGGCAATAATTATGAGATGGCACTCACCGCAGGCGACGGTGGGCGCTTCCATTGTGGATAGAGGGTGAAAGATGCTGGAGCCTTTGCCGGTGAAGTTATCAATGGCAATGACCAGCATCGCTGCATGACCATCATTGCAACTCGCCGCATATCGCGCTAAGAGGTGGCAGGCTTGTGCTCTTTAGTTTGCTCTTGTTCACCCAGTGTTCCTCATCCCTTTGTCTGTCCTAACAGTCCGTACTGCTCTGACAAGAAAAGTCCTGATGAACTTGTCTGAGGACCAGGAGACATGCTGTGAATATAGGTTCGGCTTATCGAGGTTGTAGTTATCCAACGCTCTCGGGTCGTTCTAGATCGCTTGTCATGTACAGCAGGCGACTCAGACCATTTGGAGGGCTACGCCTAGGGGCTATTAGCTCTCGCCACATCTGCTCGTTATCATCGTCAAGAGTACGTTCATAGCCTTTATACTAGTTAGCGTTAGAGCATTAGTACAAGATATATCTTTCCCCTATAAGACCGAGTGATGTAGCATCCGCTTGTTGCCTGACCGTTCCCCTATTTCCCGTCCGTCTATTTAGTGGCCAAATTTCCTTTGGGTCAAGCCTCTTCCAGAATCGGTTTCTTACCTGTCTCCTCACTGTTAGGGCCTGTTTTGAAAATGGTTAATGGCGGAGGATGATCCAACGATGGTTTGAGGCGGTAACCGTACAAGAAAGCCTGAACTGCACCCGTCCAGCCCCGACTCTAGTTCGGCAGGTCCAAAATGACCGTCACAGGCGACAACACCAACTCCGATAACTCCGAGTCCAATAAGTCGAGCCAAGCCCCTGAGATCTGTCAAGTTCATCATTTGCCAAATAGTATCTGGGCTCGGGGCGGTCTCGGCCTCCTACTCTAACCTAACAACGGTCCCGGTAGGCACGGATCGGGCCTTGGGAGCTATCTATGTCTTCTCCAGTCCGTCGCCTTGGTTGTTGCTGTCCTCAAAATCACTGTTGGTTGGCGAGAGTCTTCCGCTTGCCCACGGCGAGAGAGTGCCGGTAGATATGATGTTGCGGTCGGCAGAGCTACTTGGGGAGTGGGCGGCATCGTTGACGGTGGCAGGGGCTGCGCGCAAAAGCCGGCACCTTGTCATAACCATCATAACCGTCAAGCCTTGCGCCATCTTCCTCCCTTTCTCTTTCGTCTCTCCAACCAGCCAGATTGCCGTTTACATACCATGGCCGTGCAGGCCTGCCCGTCTTATAACACAATGACAGTGTCTTCCGACGTCATCGACCTGGATGTGAGCTCTAGTGAAGCGCGCAGGATAATTGAAGTCCGAGTAGTGGGTGAGTAAGCATCGGCAAGCCAAGACTGGCTAGCAAGAGTGGAGAGTCCACCGGAATAAGCTAAGAAACTTGCCTAACCCAACATTCCATGCGTAGAAAGGAGTCCTGCCCTCGGTAAGAAGATGCCAGCAGTATGGTAGGCAGCACACCAGTTGAGAACGCCCTCGAGTGGTCGCTCTGCACAGCAATGGTTGCACAAGCAGTGCAAGGGGGTTGGAGGTTAGGAGACGCTGGGGTCAGAGATGAAAACAAGGAAAGGCTGGAACAGCAATGCCGGTGGCAGCGCACCGTTTTCGATATAGAATTTGTGAGCTGAGAGGGAGACGAGGAAGCAGGTAGCAGTCGCAGTACCTCACATTGAGTGCCAGGAGCGTGTGCAGACACAGACATACTGCCCTGTGCGCCGCAACTGCCCGGCCAGGTCATGGATTTAAAGCCGGACCATAGTACGTAACAGGATATGATTCGAGTTCTGAATCTCGACCACAAACCCGTCACTTGCTCGATAGGTACGACGGTTGGACGGAGAGTCAATACCTCAACCGCATTGTACGTCTTTCATGACCAGAGCATTGGCTCCTACATACATAGTGCTGGGGAAACCTCGGTCGGCGGAACCACTGGGCCGTCAAGGTATGGTGGAAGGACGGTGTACATATAATCAGCAGTTCAATGACAAACCAGCGCGATGAGAACTTCTCGTGTGGGCTTTTAACAGCTCGACCGCTGAGCACCAGAGGCTGGTGGCAGTTACCATTACCATAGATATGTCATGCAGATTGTTGAAACTTGAGGGCTGAAGCGAGGTGACGGGCAAATGACCACGTCTTTGCCCCGATTTAGTGTCTTGGCGGCAGTGGGTATGGTCGAACACAGTCATCCAGGCCGAGTACAGATCTCCGTGCATAAGAAGGAGGCCAGCTAGCAAAAGGGGGGAAATCCAACATTCGAATTTCGGAACAAGACGTGTACGATCGGTGTCAAATTGACTGCTGGAGCTCATGGTCATACCAACGATATGCCAAATTGTACCGCTATTGGCTAATATGACTTAGGCCGACTTAATAGCCTTTGTAAGGTTCGGAGGCATCTTCGCCTCTATAACTCACGTAAAGACCTAGTAAAAATCACTAATCTACTTTTTCACCATTCTTATAAAGTTCTATATAGTTTGAGTTATATTTCATGAAAGCTGGTGGGACGATGTGGGTAGGAAGTTCCCTGGTGCGGAAAACACTCCAAAGGTTTGGACGAGTAACTCGCCCAAACTTGAACATATCTGGGGATTCCTTCCCAGCATCAGCGTCAAAGCGGCCCAAAAAACGTCTGCAGCTTGGTCTGCCACAAGATATACTACCTGCGAACTCTCTTAGCTTCTGCCCCCATGGCAGTCGTGATGCAGCGTTTCAGCTCGGTGTAGCAACCTTGGAGTGGGCTTATGTCATCAGAGTCGATCAGACACCGTGAGCCGGCAGACCCACGCTCCCCACCTCGCAAATCTTAAAGTCGATGCACCCAATCAAACCTTTCAATGCCGAGCACGGGCCAGTCTCACAAAATTCACGGTGTATCGGCGAAGTCCACGGCTGTGCAACTTGGTGGCACAACTCAACACGCCCGACTCAACGGTACAAGTGCACCCTGGTCATTGCATTCATCATTTGCAATTCTTTGAGACGAAGTCATGTCAGATGGCAATAGATCAAGTCCAGTTTCTGTGGATTAGTGCTGTGCATGCGACGCCACGGAGGCGTTGCAGTCTATCTAGCCCCGAGCTTTAAGAGGGTACCGGGTCTGGAAGGCTGCCATGATCAACCGGTACTTCCAGGAGTAGGACGACCCGGAGACAGATCCTCGTTCCATCGATACAAGAGCTACACCGGGCCATCCGCAGACCAAGACCAAGGCCCTCAGTTACGAGGACAGGCGCAGCCCCACCAGCCTCGCCATCCGAGCAGACATCTGCTGATCTGCCAGCAACAACACTAATGACAGCAACAGCAAACCCCATACTATGAGCAGCCTTCTATGCAGTGGCTTAGCCAACACTGGCAGGACAGGCAGAAAGAGGGCGGCTCCACAGCGGTTGCGTCAGTCTTGCAACGCGGACCGCTGTCTTGTCCGCTCCCAAGACAGCGGAAGCAATGATGACACAGCTTGCTAGCATCCTTTCATTGAGGGCCACGCCGGAGCCCGCCAACCCGCGCTTGACAGCGGCCAACATTTTTCCAAAGTCGTACGCCGCCTCAACCGCCTCCGTCGGCCCCAACACCTCCACTAACCAGCCTTGCCCAAATTACCTCCCTTCGCCCAAACAACTTTCGCCCGAAGTCGGGGTTAGTCCCTATGGATACCTTCTCGGAGTACTCCTCCTTAATTCCGGTTAAAGGTCGCATCCTAACGACAGCATCCCACTCGCGACGCCGCACCGCGTCGCTTTACACATAGCTCACCCGCACAGCTACCATGGCGATGAGGGGCAGACATGCCACTACGGCAAAGCAGTACCGAGAACTGCTAGATCTTGTCAATGACCACGACGATGAAGCGATCTTTGGGTACACAATGTTCCACACCCCCAAGCTTGGCGCTCTCGGCTTCTCTTCCCACCGGTCGGCCTGGGGTGGCTGCGATTGGATGCCTCCTCTCGACTTATATCAGCTGAAGCTCGATGGCCTCGCGCGCCGAGGCGCGGATCACGGCCGCCGACCATCCATCTTGACTGTGTCTGATCGCAAGAAACGTATGGTCGCGCGGAATCAGAAAACTGCACTCTTTGTGGCAGCGTGGCTGGCCTCAATCGACATCGCCGGTGTCACGTCGGTGTTGGCCTGGGGTTCGTCTGGGATGCCACATGCTCCAGCTTCCGGTAACTAGCCGAGTTCTGGGCCGATCATCACGCAGACCATCCAGCTGCTTCTCCTCCATTGCTTGAACGCGGGAGCCCGCGCTGCGAAAACCGATGGACATAAGTCTAGCTCCCTGATCGGGCGGCCTTCGTGGGACGGCAACTTCGCACGACATGTACTCACACCGGATCGAGATGACATCATCCCCAAGACCAAGCGCTTCACCCACTTTGTTCCTAGCAACATCCTCGTCGTTAAAGTCCTCGTCGACTGCCACTTTGCCGCCGACTGCACAACGGCGTGGTGGGCGAGATCTGACACTTGCCCAGCGGCACGCTTTCGGGTAATGACACAACCAGTCCTGAGCTGCCTCCGTCCTCCACCTCCACAGCACTACCATAGGCAACGATCTGCGTGTGCGGTTTCTCGTCGACAGCCACTACGTCAGCGGATACCTGCCGCAACTGACGTTCAAGGAGCGCGAGCTCGCCTACACAGTTTGTCGCCGTACAAATGCTTTCGTGACCTGTTGCCAGATAACAAACGAGTTAGGAGTGTTAGCCCACGGAGAAGTGTCTCAGCAAAACGCCTCCCGTGCAGCCGGCTTGGACATTGATATCTGCCGGTCATGCGAAAGGAATTGGCTTGTTAATGCTTGCACCGTCTAACACAAGGAGGTTCTATTAGCATGATACTTCGGTCCCTGGCGGACACTACGTCCATCAGGGGCTCGACGGCCAGTCCGACGTACTCCCCGCTCCTACTCTCCGCTCCTAATCTGGTCCAGGTTGTAAAACCCTCATGCCAATTGCATGCCAGCTTACAATCCACCTAGTCTTCATTGTCCCTCCCGGTTAGTGCCCGTGCCTACGAATCTTCGCTCTCAATAGGCACCTCTAGGATGTCCTTCAGGCTGTCCCATCAGACAACGAGATGACGGAGGGGTACACTACCTCCCTAGGTAGGACAACCAAGGCAGGCAGCCAACACCAACCAGCGCGCCAATGTGGCATGTATCCTCCTCCCCAGCATCCCTCAACAGCACATCCGTGGGGAGGGGCGCGGCGACGTACATCCCGTCCAAAATCCTTTTTTAACCACTACAAGCAGGCTTGGGTCACCGGCTCCACGCACCCCCTCTCCTTGGGAGTGTCTGAAAATGTGGGAGATGCTGCTTGAGTAATTCATGAGTTCAGTAGCAGTGGTCCTTGAGGCCACGACAAGGGTGAGCTTTCTAAACGGATGGCTCTCTCTTCTGGTCCGTGAATCCCAACGCCAGGCATGGTTAAGACAGTGTGATGCTCGGACACCACAGGCGGAGGAAATGCTGTACTGAGCGAAGACTATAAGAAATGAGCTACCGCTACGGGGCTCAGCGAAAGGCAGTTCCGACTAATATGTCTGACGTCCCCGCCCCTCATTCGGCGACTTACGGAGAGAAGTTATCCACATCGCTTCCTAAACGAGTACACGTAGTGTCACTGCTCGGTTCGAATTGGAGAGTAGGACATCAGCTTTCTTGAGCGGAAGGTCAGTCACTGGATCTGACTTTATATGGATTCAACGGTCAAACGCGTGTGATGAACCTTCATCGGTAAGTAACAAAAGAGAAGCTACACTACTCTGTATTCCTTGTCGATATCTTAATTTCGCCCATCTCCCGAGTGCTTGTCCAGGTCGTTGCCATACCCTCATACCATTCCACCCCTTTGATGTGCCCAATGGCGTGACCGGTACGAGCAGGTTACCAGTATCGTTGTCACGTCCTCAGATACTGGAGACCGGAAACACTTCCCAGTCATCCCCCATCGACAACCCTCCTCGCCCAGCTAGGCCATCCCGCCCGGTGGACTGCATCCTCTACATCTTGTAGACTCCGACTGAACGGCTCACCGGTGCGCAGCAGCGTCATAGCCTATCCTGCGCGTGGACCTCGTCTCCATTCACCGCCTCGTTCACCTGTGAGTCAGCTGTGTCAAGCTGGCGCACGACTGACGGGATCGGTCCGTCCCAGCGCCCCGAGGTCATCGTGCTTCCTGACTCTAGGAGGCATGGTCGCAGCGTCGGTAGCGGTCTGGCTATCCACTGGGTCAGTCCGACTCAAGCAATCTACTTGCTCTGCCGATGAGTTGTGGTTAATACTGTCCTGTGTTTTCCATAGGACATAGCTGTTTACGGAAAAGTAATACCACTACGTCAGGTGCATTAGGAAATTTGCGCAGGGCCCCAAGAAGGTTGAATATCATGGCTGCTTATGCACATGGTGGCAGAGATCGCTCCGCCAGGCTCACGTATAAACCACTGCCACATATCGAAGACCTTTGCCATACATGTAACCCCAACACGTCGCAGATTTGTTGGGATAAGGGCTTGATGGCATCTATCGTACTGGTTGCCGGTGACAAAGAAGACCATCGAGCCGGTGGTATCCAGCCGTTGCCACCCCATTTCTCCTCGAGTCCGGCGATATGCTCGCGGCGACGCTGGTGTTCGCTGGTTATGATGCTGGTTGCGAGAATGCTCAAATTGAAGTGTCCAATGGCGATCGAACCTTTGCTGATGAGGGTTGGTAAAAACTCAATTGGTTGGAAGCACAGAGCTTATCCAGTACTATTAGATTCAACAACGGTGATGGAGGACTACGGTAGCTTAGAATCCCGAAAGACAATCGCCACAGGTGCGGGTGATGTCTCGAGTGTCACGGCAATTTCGATTAATCCTAGATTTCGCTGCAGAGATCCTCATGGTGGTAGAAATGGTGACTGAGCCTCCAACATAAACAGATCTCAACATCACCCGCAAGACTTGGAAAGCCGCTCGAAAGCTCGTTCTGAATCGCGCCCCTGCGGTCAGGACTAGGAATTGCTATACACTGACCTCTTCTACCGAGGCCAGTCGAGAGCGTCGTCATTACTCATCTCATGTACTGGCAACTACTGGAATTTGCCCATCCTGAGTTAAAATGGACGTCCCCCAACAGGATCGGGATCCTTTGTCTTTAACAACGACCCAGTCAGCCGACACATTCACCGGCATGCCTCCCAGCATCTCGGATCACGATATTGACATGGCTCTCCACCAGTATATGCTCCGCTCAAGCTGGCACCTCATCCGGATACTTATTCCCCACGTCGACCACGGTCCTGTGCCTTCACTCATCAAGTAGTCAGCCAAATCCTCAGCAGACATGGCTGTTTATCAGGCCAGCCAAGATCCAGTTGATCAGTTGCCGCCACGCACACTGACATACCGTTCCCGTCCAGCCGTGACAATCCGTCAGCAGACTCCGCATCCGGCATGCTCCCTAGCATCTTGGCGCGCAAGATTTCTACGGCAGTCGTGTTACTCCATGCCCTCGAGATCCTGCTGTCGGCGGCGCAATTACCGACCACACATACCGCTAAGCCACCGCCGTACACGGCGACTGTAAGGCCTTCCCCCACATCTGGGGCCCACACATCCGCCGTCGGCACAACCGCCGTCAGCACGGCCGCCACACGTCGACCTGCCGTTAGCAACTTGACACAACAGCGGCCACGTACTGTCGTCCCTCATCCCACGGGACTAGACGGTCGATACATCATATCCACCAAAAGTGGGAGACGTTCGGAGCGAATGACCACGGAAAACGAAATAAAAGGAGGTGGCCGGGCCAAGACGGCGTTACTGACAGACCGGAACATTGGTGGGAGGATGAGATCGGTGCTTGGGGCACCAGTCAGGCTGCGGAGGTAGTGGCGAAACTCTGGGAAAGTCCTGGCGCCACTACCGGGTATATTGATGGATCGGCAGGCTGATGATCCGACTGGCTTGCCTGGCGCTGTCCCATTCCCTCTCCCGATCCCCGTTCTTGTCCTGTCCCTCTTGATGTGCTCTCCTTGTTGCTGTCACGCTGCCTGCTCACCAGTGCTGCCGTTCGGCTTCTGGTGGTTCGCTGGGCCTGGTATATGACTCTTCAAATCTCCTCCTCCGCCCCCCTGGACTTCCTCATGTCCCTGATTGATGCCAAAGAGGGGGGCTGCCGAGCGCTTGGCAATGTTGGGAGGTGCGGTCGGCATGAACTCTTCCGACTCGTAAAAGCCCTCGATGGCTATGATAGCTCCATCGTCTTCATTACTGCGATAACCTCGAGCTCGTCGCCGGTGTCGTCTGAGGTTCGGACTGCGTTTTCGTCCTTGCTGTCGAAATTATTGTCCAAGACGTTGGGCTGCTTGTCGTAGTCTCTGGCATGGCCTCTATTACTGCTGTTCGCTACCTTGGACATTTTGCGGTGGTCCTTGTTCGGGGTGCCTATCCGTCTTATTGTCAGCAATGCCGTCGTATCGGACCAAGCAAAGAAGAGGAGGGGGCCTCACCGTGAAAGCGGTCGTCTATGACATCCCGTGCCTTGTCGTCGGACGGAGCGGATATACCGGCAGGAATGAGCGAGACAGGCTGTATATCCTAGGCTGCGTTGTCGGCGAGTAAGCTAAGGCTCGGCGATAATGACAGGTTAGATAGAACAGATGCTGGTAAGAAGTCAAGAAGTGCAAGTGAGATGACCGGTTACTCAATATGTTGCGAGAGATGCTTGGCCAGGTTGAATGCAAAGGGACAAGTGGGAAGAAGACTGTGAATTTTGGCACGCATGTGGAGAAACGCTAGGCTTGGTGATGCGGCTGACTTTCGCAGCATTGGCAGCCACTGAATCGAGATAGCGACGCACTCTTTGGCGCTCTGGCAAGTTCGGAGTCTCAACTTGAGGAAGATACTAGATTGCGAAGGACTCTCGGGCAGGACACAGTGATGTGCCTCTAACAACCGCATCCAACTCCCGCACCTTCACTATATTCATGACGCTGGTAATTCTCCACGACACTTGCAGGCTCCTCTGTCCAGCTTCGCGTCAGAGCCCAGACACTGCCTTCCCTCGACACGTCGCAGCCAAGCGCACACGGTCCGTCTCATCAGCAGCCCGACACGAGAACCGGCACAAGTGAAGAGAACACCCAAGCTCGGAGAGGAAAATATTAGGCTTAACTTCACTCCCCTGCATGTTGTCTGGCGTTGGGCACGAGATGGGTGGTACAACTCTATATTGCAACATTACAACATTCAAAAAGGTCACGAGCCGCCCATCAATTACCTCCTACTCACCTGTGCAGGTTAGTACTCTATATTTTAACCTAGCGTGTTCATAATCAACAGCCCGGGGATCTGCCCCGGGCGCGTGGCAGACTTGAAAAGTGGGCACGAAGCAAACTCCGTAGGTAGAAATTGCGGTACCGGGTTTCGTAGCCGGGCACCTCCGTCAAAGGGGCTGCCCGGTGAGCTTTTGTTCGACTCCTCGGCAGTACTGCCTTTTCTTTTCTTTTCTTTTTCTTACCCTTTTCTGAAGTTTTCAACTTTTGCTCCTGTCTTCACTTTTCAACCTTGTTCAACCTCTTCTCTCATTTGAGCAAGGCATCTCCGGCCGTCTCGATCGTCGTGTCCGTTGGTCAGCTCAACATCTGGAATCAGACTCCCGGTCTACCGGACGAGCCCAGTGGCGTCTGCCGGACCTCCTGCTGCCTCTCAGCGGCCGCCTTGATCAGGCGGCTTTGACGAGGCGCAATTAGCCTATCCCTCCAAGCGTTATTCTTGTCAATGGTAGTTCTTCACTTTCAATAGCGGCTCGTATTGCGGATGTATCTGCGTTAAAGTCTTGGTAGTCCCGCTCATTTTGGGCCTAACCGTTGGACGCTGTTACGGTCGAGGTAAGCATGGTGACGCCCCCGTCTACCCCGGCGTGTTGCCTGTGGTGGATGAGTGTACGGCAGCGTTCCTGTTTAAGGATCAATGTCCGTTGATCGTGTTAGATGCTAGCCTGATCAATCGCCGTTAATGTCACGAGAGTGTAGGCTAGGGTTTTACGGGAAGACCCCGTATCGGACCCGCCTATGCACCACATGGGACGGGAGAACTAGCATGCTACCCACTCGCTACGCCTTGAAATATACCGTCAAAAAGAGGGATTCTTCGCGTGCACTCAGGTGAATAGTGTACAGAAATAACAGGACAATTAGGATATGTAGTCAGAATGGAAAATACCACCCGGCCTGGGCGTGTGTAAACGTAGGTGTGGCTTATATAGTTTACGATAGGATAGTTTTTCTCAGGTCGGTCTGGTTGGCGTAGGGGCATCTGCGTGTCCAATGATTAACGCGCCATGTTTACTATATGACCTCGATGCCGTCACGCGGATGTACAGCTAGCTAATGTACGCTGAGTAGTATCGACTGAGCCGGAGAAGCGGATGGGCTCTTGGACTTGCTGGACCGGCTCGGGCGTACAGATTGAGCACTGCCGCTGTCGGCCTTCTGGCCATCTATCACATTTCCCCGGCGGGGTCAATTGCGCTATCAGGCAGCTTTAGCGGACCCCATGACTTTCCTCAGCGGATGCTCTAGTGGACCCCATCAAACTGAGTGTGTGTCGCATCATCAACAGCCACCGAAATGAAATCACGCTGATATACTAAGAGGAATAATTGCGCGATTAGGAATGTATACTTGTTAGTGCGTAGGGAGGACGGGCAACTGGGTGGCGCGTGACATGATGTTTAGAGAGGGAGCTATTTTAGCTGCCGAGTCGAGGCGGGAGTTAGCCGAAGCTCGAATCTTGGGAGTGTCGGCGGCCGCGGCGAGCTTATCCTCGACATCTCGTCGTCGCCGTCCTCTCTCCCAAAGAACGCGGCTGTCGGTGTGGCGGCGACCTCGTTGACCCTTCGGCGTGCTAGTCTGGTCTGCCTCGGAACCAAAACCCGCCACGAGGACTGTAGCGACCATATCGACATGCCCCTATCAAGATCGCACTAACAGGATAAACACTAGATGGGGCTGACGTTGCGTGTATCATTAAGAGGCCACGGCCCTATAAGACCTAATCTTAGCGTCTGTGCAAAATATACCTACATACTCGGAAAACCAGAGAGGCACTTAGAGCGTGGACGGCAGGTTGGCGGTTGTCGTTGGCCCAGATATCAGCGCAGGGATGAGCCTTCAGTGGGATGAGCGGTCCTGAAGGACACCCTCTCTGACAAAAGTATCGGCTTTCTGGCTCATGGGCGTGATCGGTTTCTTGCAGGTGGTTTGCCGATCAGCTACGCTACGGCAGTCGTGTTATAGGGGAACGGCTTCTCAGTGCTATGCCGCGCGTTTTGTCACGTTGATGGGTGTACATTTGGCCAGTTCGGGGGTGCAGCCTTGCACAGAACATTACTCTGGCAGCGACAGGGTCAGACTCGACACCTTCGTTGCACCAAGCTCATGTATACCATCAGAAGCAGTTGGTTTAGAACTCTATCGTCAACAAGTCACCTTCTTTGTGAGATTCACAGTGGGACGGGTGCCGTGGATTCCCGACTGGGGAATGGGCCCGACGCTGGCCTCCTTGGACGGCGTCCCACCACTCCCACAGAAACTGGAAGCAATTCCGGTTTGGCTAACCCGTTTGCAATGCTGAAAAGGAATAAACGTTCCAGTGTCTCCTTAATCGGGTTCATGGTTTGATCATTTTTCTCCTGGCGAATATCTCGGAGCACCTCATCCGCTAGATGAAATCTCCGGCGCCAGGGGAGTCCTCTGAGTAGTAGTTTCAAGTCGCAAAGCTAGTGCTTCAAAGGCAAGTGAAAGTACAGTTGTTTTGGATTGTTATTCACCGTGGAATTATTCGGACGCATACTGGTACTTAGCTGCTGTAGCACTCCATATCCAAGACCTTAGTGATCAATGATGTTACGAAATGCCAACACGGATGTATCTAAACTGTGGTATAACGCAATGTCAGCAGAGCGCTCTAGAGTATCTCACTCTACTTCTTCCCCAAGTGCAGGGCCCCTGGGATCATGCACGAGATAGGAGGCAAACACGCGCCAGTTTGTGCCACGAACCTAAGCCGACGGCGCAATGCGGCATGCACTTGTCTGCAGATGGCCGGCTGCGTGGCCTGAGAGGCCGCGAGTGCTTGGTGTTACGACATGGTAACCGGTCAATGAATCTGTCACTTTCTGTCGGAGTGTATGGGGGAGCATCTCTGCAATTGCTATCACTAAGCCCCTGTTCAGTTCCATTAAGATCAAGCTCCCGCTTCAAGAGGCAAAGACTCAGCTCATCAGTAGTGAAGTATACCCTCGTAACCTTTGATGCCCTAAGCCTGGTCGATGGCGATGGGCGTCGAGACGAGTACCGCCTTCAGCTGTAAGCCGGATCCGGAACCCCGCACTACATACTCGGCTCATGCCAAGACCTTATTGCGAATGCATCCGGATTAAACGTCGGCAGACTTCAGCTTGCGACGGATAAGAAGAGAACATGTTTGTTGCCAGAGCTTGGCAGTGCGGTCATTTGTCTGCGAAGGAATGCTGTTGCCGTGAAGGTGAATGGACGGAACTGCTTCGCTACAACAGAGCTTGCAGCTCCCACAAGGTTGTCTGCCGAAAGTCACCTGTCTTGAAAACAGTATACACATAAAGAGCCATCCGTTGCCATCTGCTGTACGAATGGACCTGAATCCCAAAGACCATATGAAAGATCTCCCAGCATTGCGCTACAGCCTCACACAACTGTCACCAGTGAGGGCTCGTACTTTTCGATCATGTGGTGGCAGTAAGGAGAACACACTTCCAGTCTCTTCGGGAGCCACGCCGAATACAGCTTTATGAAGCGTCCAGGCTATATGACTCGATCACAAGTGCTTGAGATGAAATTGTTCTGCTGATATCGCACGATTGACGTCTTGGACGAGGTCACTCCGACCAGGACCTGTAGAATACCACGGTGAGAGGTTCGAGTGACTTGTATATCTCGTGCAATTGCAAAGCTGGATACACGATGGTGAGGCCTACCGTGCTCAGACCAAAGCCAGCCGAGCATTGCCGGCAAACATGTTTCCAAGTTTTTCTGTTCGTGGAGTTCGTCATCGCTACAAGTGCGTCACCTTGAACGTTGCCAGATAATATACGGATAGCCGGTCACCCCCTATCTTATTGTATTCTATCCGGCGTTGTCCGGGTGAATCATATGCTAGGAGCGCTTCATTGCCATAATCTGAGAGACTTGGGAACGATATATCGTGTTTTCGAGTCTGCATATGGTACCCAGAAAGGCACCACATTTACTCGGATTGGAGACACCCTTCTAAACAATAGTTGGCCAACGTGGAGGTGGATCCTGGCGTTCGAAACACTGTCTTACAGCAGCGGTCCCTCAAAGAGACTCGATTACAAGTCCCAGTGAGTCACTTTGGGTCACAGTGCAGATATGCGCAATTCATCTCAGTGGACATACCAGTTGGTGGGGATTCAATGGATATGTGAATCCACGCAAACTGGTTTGACCTGAAACCCGAATAAGTCTGTCTCAAACCCCTTGACTTGGTGAGTCCAGGAGCCTACTTTCCAACTTCTGAATCGGTTTTGCAGCCCTCCACGTGTGAGAAATTGCACTCATACAAGACTACCCTTACCTGCCCGGACACATTCAGGACCTGCAACAGTAAATGGTCTCGGCTCGGCGCGTAGCCTGGCCCACGAGTGCCACCGAGTGTACTTCAGCTGCAGGGCCCTTTTTAGGTGGAAGTGGAGTTGGTGGCAGTCGGTCCAAGGCCGCTTCATTTCCGTTCAGACATCTTTCACAGGCGTTTCACGCCTTGAGGGGTTGATACCCAACAGAGAAATCGCACCGTCCGAGTTCGCCGTGTTGAGCGCCTCGACTGGTCTCTCTGCATCCTTCCGCATTTGAACGCACAGTTTCAGGTGCAATCGCAGCACTCCCGGGCCTCCATGATTGCGGCTGAAATGTTTGGTATGCGTCCAGGGTAGCTTGACAGCCTCCTCGACCAGACCACTGGAGAGAATTTGGGTCCTTGATTCACTGAGCTTCAAATTCGGGTTCCGGGGTTGTTACCCCAATCAGTGCAACCACCGTAAACCTATGACCTGTACGGGCCATGAGGGAATTACTCGATAACGTCCCCTTCCGCAGATCTAGGTGTAGGGATGGGTTGGGCGGCGCGCACTTTGAGAATGTTCATATGATATAGGCTGATAGCGTCCGTGGGCTGCTCCGGAGATGCCGGCCTTTGTCTAATATGCTCTTATCTGACGTCCCTCATATAGTTAAAGCGTATGCGGCCGAGTCGCCTAACGACAGGAACGCGATATGATAGAAACCATAGAAGTCATATTTAGGGGAGAGAACACACCGCCAAACGGGCTATAACCTGGGACATTGGCTCCCTGTTGGGCTTACCCGATGGTCTTATCAGTAAGCCGAACACCGAACACCTCGATGTCGATCTCCGATACCCCGACCGCAACTACCACGCAGTGATTACTTCATAACTTGAGGGAGTGGGGGACTCTTTCGAACAGCGTGCCGTTACCACTAAGCCTCCGGGAGCTAGCCCATCAGGTTGGCTGCTATCCACCGGTGTGGCACTGGCGGTTGGAGTTTTCAGGGAGCAGGCCAGACTTGGCCATCCAGGCCCGGGCCACGGGGAACAAGGGAGTCAATGACTCTGGCGGATAGCCAGCCGTACAGGGCTACCCAGCCTGAACAGGTTGGAATGGATGTGGAGAGTTTTGCAGGCCCGATCGCAAACACACAAACCATGCTGCGCACCGGTGTGGGGAACAAGGCTGGTTGTCTGTGACGTTTTCCGATGTTCATGGCCATATTCGAGGGCAGGGCAGTAGGGTTGCAGCACTTCTATCTCGGGCTACCGGCTTTCGCAATGGCCCACAGAACTTAGGCGTCATAGAGAACAAGGCTGGGGCCTTGACGAAAGTCCAGGACCGATCATAAGTTCATGCTTGGCCTAGGGGATCTGCACGTCCTAGCCATGGAACTGCCCAAGTCTTCGTCGTCCAATCCTCCTAGGATGGCCGGATGGCGAGGAAGAGTCGGTGTTCCCGCGATTCCTTCCCTCTTCCTCGGCTCAAGGCATTGAATGGATGGGGCTGCTTAGCGGCGTCCTTATGTGTCATCTGAAAGTAGAGGCGGACGACGTCCATCTTGCCACGGCCTTTGGTCTCTGTGCCGAAGTTGACAAACATCCTCCGCGTAATTGAGCATTGGAGTTTCCATGGTCTCGGTGAGAGTAGCCGAGGCATCGCTGGTGCGAAACCGAGGGTTGCTGGTAGTGACTTGCTTGCTTGAAGCAGGGCCTCAGGGTCACCAGACAGATCCACCCCATGGCATATCTAAGAATAGCACGTCCGAGCCGGGTGGTGTTTTCCACTCTAATTGCACATTCTGATTGTCCTGGTATTTTCTTAAATTAAGCGCACGCGAAACACTCCGTCCTGTTGTGGTATTTTTGGCGTTGCCAGGTTGGAGTCATGCTAGGTCACTCATTCTCTTGGCCCCTGCTTCTCCTTCTGAGACATACCAAACTGGAGCCGATACACGACTGAAGTTTTGTATTGCCGGTAGCTGTTATACCAGATCAGAGTTATAGAGCCAAGCCGTCGAGCGAACCCTGCCGTGGTGGTTGCGTTTTGTGCCACGCTTAGCGCGTATGAAACCCAGCTGCAATATCCGGCATGGCGTTCCTAGTGCTAGGACCGAGCAGACATGTAAGATAGTCTGTCTCCAATGGCAAGGACGTTTGGACGCGGAACTCAGGTTCATTTCCCCAGGAAGAAGAATGAACAAGCGAGATCTGTCTACTCTTGATCCTCCCTTTATTCAAAAGAGCCGAAAGGTCTTACGGGTGCCAGGTCGGGCAAGGCTAGTTAAATAAGAGAGCAATGCATATACTAGATAACTTGACTGTGCCGGGATACGTCCAAGTAGCCCGGGGACAGTGAAGGAATCTACATCATCCCTATGCTATTACATACCATCTCAGTGACGATAGGGGAATGGCGCATTATCAAAGCGTTCTCGACGCTCCCTCCCTGTACTGTGCCATAAGGTGTTCGGCTGCAGATCTTAACGTTGGGCAGAAAGCAGGTGCTGGAGCAACGAGTTGACCACCAGCGCCGAACAGTTCGAGCGTATCAACCGACAACTCCATCGAAGGTTGTTGGCGCCAAGATGGGCGATAGCGAGACGTCGCGAAATCGCCAACGCATAACTCCCGCGGCGCCAGTGACCCCAATAGTGCACTGTGAGCCCGAGATGGATGACAAGAACCCCATGAACCTGACAGGACGCCAACGGCTTGTGGGCCGTGGACGTCGTTGTTGCCCGGCCTAACTAACGGTGCTCATTTATCATGCTACTAGTAGTAGACTTGATGCGCCGAACAAAACATATGGACGGAAGACGGAAACAAGCTCTATGACAGAGGAGGGATCAGATGCTTATCCGACTTGCAATGGCTGATCTTCTCGCCGGCTCGCTCGGTTGTCAGGACGTCTGCATTTGGACCCAAAGCGGCAGCGATTGATGCAGGCACAAAGGGTGATGCAGGCACAGGGAGTGATGCAGGCACAAAGGGTGATGCAGGCACAGGGAGTGATGCAGGCACAAATGGTGATGCAGGCACAGGGAGTAATGCAGGCACAAAGGGTGATGCAGGCACAGGGAGTAATGCAGGCACACGGAGCGAAGCAGGCACATGGTGGTGTGCTGTGTAAATATGACGTATGACAAGTGTGGGCCAGACAGCCGCCTGCATTTCAGGATCCGTCGCACCTGCATTGCGCAGCATGTACAGTGTAGTTTCGCACTTGGTGCTTTTTAAAAGCACGTGAAGGTTGTGTGCAGGGAGCCTGCTGCCTGGACGGGTGCTCATCCTCTGTGGCAGGCCGGGGCGTTCCTGTTTTAGGGTTCGCCCAGAAAGCCGCCAAGGGCTGCCAAACCCCCGTTCTGCCAGGCCCACGCGCACACTTTTCAACTTCTTTCCACTTCTTTCTGGGTCGCACCGATCCGAGACATCCATCACCGACGCCCCGGTCTTTGCTGTCGTGCTGCCACGCTTCCATCAGTTCCCGGTCGCTCTGCCACGCTTCCATCACATCCCTGTCGCGCTCTCGCTTGCAAACGTGCGCACCCCACCGCATGGCTGCAGAGACCCGATCTGCCCGACGCCTGACCAGACGCAGCGCCGCCGCGAGCATGGACGATCGGGTACGTACTCCTTTTTTTTTGTCTCGCTCGGTCAACTGACCTCGTGACGCTCGGCGCTGTTGCCCCGCCTTTTCGAAGCTGTGGCGGCCTCTGGATCTCCAGCCCCGGAGGCAAGGCTGCGCGGCACGTGCCACATCATCTGACAACCGAGAACGCGAGGCTGACTCTTCCCTGCAGGAGGACCCAGACCACTCTCTGGACCAGGCCCTCGCCGCCGTACGCCGAGCACTGTCAGACATCAGCAGCGGGCGGCAGGCGATAGAGTCGTGGCACAGGGTCATCCACGAGTACTGCCGCCGCCCGACGTCGTCGCCGCCGGACTTCCCGGCCTGGGTGCTGTCGAACCTGGACGAGGACACCGTGCTCGCCTGCCTCCGCTACGACTTCGGCGAAGAGCACCTGCGCGACGTGTACAAGAGCAAGCGCCGCGACCACGCCTGCGCCGTCATCGCCGAGTGGACCGGGCTCCGGTCGCCCGAGCTGCTGGCGCTCTGGTTCGGCGCCGACGACGTGCGCACGCCGACGGGCAAGACGCTGCTGGCTGTCAAGAAGGGGCTGTGTGAGGAGTCGGTTGGGGAGGACGAGGGGGACGCCGAAGAAGAGGGCAGCGAGGAGAGCGGAGACGAGGAGGCCGTCGAGCAGGAGGAAGAGGAGGAAGAGCAGCGCGAGGAAGACGAGCAGTACGACGTAGGCGGAGAGCGACGAGGCGCAAACCTCGCCGTGTTTGACGACGCCTGCAGGGTCGCACTGCAAGCCTGGATCGACCGCTACGGAAAGGACATCACCGGCTCGAGCCAAGCGTCGGTGAAGGCACGCAAGGCCGCCATCTTCGCGTCGCCGTCCACGACGTCCTGTCTCGAGGGCCACGCCGGCCGGCGCGCGAGGCTGCTGCAGCGGGACTTTCTGTCGCTGCAGCACAGGCCCAGCATCGCCGGCAAGCGAGCCAGGGCCAGGGGCAAGAAGGCCGCACAGGACGCGGTCTTGACGGACGACGAGGACCGGCTCGCAGTCGACGAGCGGCACGAGGCCATGTTGGGCGACATCCAGGGAGGCGAGGCGCTTGTGGGACCGGTAGAGGCACAGGCCCCGAGCCCCGGAACCATCGTCGTGGCAGCATCCCAGGCAGCGGCCACACAGTTCGAGCAGCCCCAGCCCAAGCCCAGCCACGCCCTGCTTGCCGAGGGCGTGATTGCCGAGGAAGAGCCCATCATGGAGCCGCAGATCACGGGCGCAGCAGCATCATCATCATCATCATCATCATCATCATCATCAAGGCCGACGCAGGTGAAGCCGGGCGACAAGTCCGACACGCAGCAGCCAGCAGCCAAGCCCGTGCCAGCGTTCCAGAACCCATTCCGCACTCCTGGCAGCGCGCAGAGTGCCTTCACGGCTACCACAACGGCGCGGAGAGGAACCAACATTTTCTCCCCCACCGAAGGTGACACCACCCTAGACACCACCCTCGGCATGTCTCCTGCGCTCCCGTTCGTGCGACACAAGAGATCACGCTCCGCGGACGTCCTCATCCCCCTCGACTCACCCCTGATCAAGAAGGCCAAGGCGGCAGCCGGAACGACCGACGATCAGCCCGCACCAGTCATTGAGGATGACGACGACGACGACGACGACATCGACGACTTCAACATGCCCGAGGGTCAGTCGCGCCCAGACGACCTCAAGACCGTCATGATCAGCAAGCTCAGCAGCGACACGGCGTGGCTCGGCGGCGAGACAGTCGACCACCTCGTCGAGCTGGCGGCGTGGTCGGTGGACACGTGCACCACCATCAGCGGCATCTCGCTGCAGAACAGCCGCCTGGGGGCTTCGTTCGCACAGCGGTTCGTCGATCCCAACGGAGAGCCTCGCCCCCGCGTCATCGTCGTCTTCAGCCAGTGCAACAATCACTGGGTCACCGTGTGCCTCGACACGTCGGCGTGGGCGGCCACCGTCTGGGACTCGCTCGTCCGCGCACCATCACCGGCGACGAAAGAAGCCCTGGCCAGCTCCCTGGCCCGTGTCGGCGACTTCCTACCAGTCCATGGCCGAGAGAAACCCAGCATCGCGTACGCCCCGGGCGCCCCGAAGCAAGACGACGCGCACAACTGCGGCGTGTTCGCGGTGGTGGTGGGATGGTACCTCGCCGCCGGACTGGCACCACCCAAGACGCTGAACGGCCACCTCTGGCGTCGCCTGTTCCTCGCAGCGGCCAAGCAGTCGTCCCTCGCCGCCACGCTACCGCGGCAGCTCGTCGACGTCGACGTCCGC